>VXAY01000179.1:75955-115016 GCA_013399855.1 Oxyruncus cristatus
GGGGTGGGGGGCACGGAGGGGCGGGGGAGCCTCGGCCCGGCATTGCTGTGGTGTGGAATTGGGGTGTTTCCCCTTCAGTGCATCACCCGGTGCGGGTGCGGTGCGTCCGTGCCCGCAGGTGAAGCGCGGGGAAAGGACGAGCCCATGGAAGCAAGAGCGGCTCTGCGGCGGGGGCACAAACCTCCCGCCTGGAAACTCTAGACAAGTGGAAAAGTAACACAGGGCACACGCGGTCTGTTCAGCCGCACGCAGCGTTTGCGGTATCATCACCTCCCGTAGCGGAAAGATGAGTTTTGTCTGATTTTTGGAGACTTTTCTGTAACCACATGGGTTGTGTACGCTTCACGCTTTATAGCGCACGGATAGTCGTGAGAGTTAATTAGGCAACTTACTCGTCTTCTAGGTCAATAAAAACAATTTCCTTATGCTCTTAGTGGTTAAATACACCTAAGCAGAGCAGGAGATGAACTAACAGCCTTTGCATTTGGTAGTGATTTTATTTTTTGTAGGTACGCCCACAGAAGGTGTAAATGAATGTACAGAGGGCCGGGCAGTGCGGGGTTCAGTCACTTGCCTTAGTGGTAGGTCGTGGGATCCCTCTGCAGGCCTGTGTGCCCTCAATATGTTAAGCAACAGATACTTAGCATCTCCTCCTAAAAATAATGTGTTTAATTCTACTCATCTAAACTATTAATAATTAAGGAACTTCTTGAGCTGGTTGCCCCAAGTAACTTTTTGAGTTTCCTGTGTGATGGTTCTGGTGTGTTGATGTTGGAAGGATTAACTTATCTGACCAGATTCATTTTCAAGGCTCGAAAACATTGTGCTTCACCAGAGCAGTGGAATGGCTGTTGGTTTTGCTGACTTCAGAGTTAAAATAACCAAGCAAAGCTTCATGCTGACGTGTGGTGTAAGACCTCTGGCAGGAACAATGCCATCGGAGAGAGGATGAACATTGAGATGCCAGCTTGCTGTGTGGGCAAGTATTGGTAAAGCTGTGAAGTCAGAGCCTTCTACCAGCTGGTACCTTGTATGCTGTTGCCGCTGGGAATTCTGTCAGTCTTCAGCAGATAGGCGATTGTAGGCTTGTTTTGGTTGTTAAATGCAGGAGATGCTTCACTCCCAAAGTTGTGGTAGATCTGTGAATAACGAAGTCTTAGTTTTTGAAAGAACAGCTGCTTTCTTTTCCACTCCTTTTCAGTTAGTAATTACAACAGTTATGAACCTTTCTTGTACTTTATCTGAAGAGTGATCCCATTGCAGATTGTTAAAGAGGCGCCCAAGGCTTTTCCCAAGCCCTGATGGAATGTCATGTATTTATCCTGGCTTAGAATACTGAATCAGCTGCACTGACATTGAGCTACATGGCCACAGGGCATGGGCAGGTTCTTGCTTACTCTTTGCTGGAAGTGTGCTTTCTAGTTTGTGTTGACAGGTGTTGTTGTGCAGCTTACCTTTCTAAACAGTGATGATGGTTTTTAGGGGGATTTTGTCTCCTGTCAGCCATTTCTAATTCCTGGAACAATTATACAATTATTCTTTCAGCCACCATTTTGAGATGCTTGAGTCCATTGACATATAGAGTCAGCTTTGATTTAAGTTTCATAAGTACTTGGGAACACATTTACCAACTTCAAAAGAATCGAAGCTACCTGATTTGTAGGCTAGTGTAGAGTTTTGTCAGCCCTACAGGCTTCCATGCATGTATTTTTATTGATCAGCAGTGTGAAGGTCAGCAGTTCCTGGCCTCAAAGAGGGTGACTGTAGTCCCTAGATGTAGACTAACTTTTACTGGTTTGTGATGATGTATTTGAGAAAATGGAGGGCAGTTCTAATATGGAGTTGAAAGCAGTAAGGCAGGTCCTACGGAAGTCGAGTATTGATAGATAGTGCCTTTGAGATAGTATTTCTGTTTCTTAACTTTTAACTAATTACTTTAAAGCAGCTAGAGTAGCTGTTCTTCTGTGAAAATAAAGGAAAAGTGTTAGGGAATTCTCTGATATAGAACTAACTGAAAAAACCCCACAGTTATTAAAATCAAACGGTGAGTGTTTGTGTGTGTGTGTGTATATATATATATATTTGGCATTTGTTTATGGTCAAATGTTTTCCACCAGTTCTCTATGTTCTTTTTTCTTTTCTAGCGGAAAATGTGTTTTAAAAGAGCATTACACAAGTTCTCTATTTCAAAATTGACTGTGCATATTCAGCAGTAATGGAGTCTTGTACCCCAGGTCTACCTGTTCTGATTGTTGTGGCCTGACTACAGAGATTGGCCCTTCAGGATATTTCTTACCCTCAGTACTGATCCTTCAGCTCACAGCATGATCCCTTTGCTAAGGATTTACAAATCTGCAAATGAGACCAACTGAAATGTTGGAAAGAGGACTGGTTTTGGTAACATCTGTTATCACTGCAGCTACTCATCTGCGAGACCCCATGTTCATTGATACCATGTTAAAGCTAAGCTCAGGGTGTTAAACAACAGTGCTAAGCGTTCTGAGTATGTGCTGTGGGACTGCGTAAATATTTGATTATGGCCACTGTCAGTCAGCAATGTGCACGCAGCAAGAGGAGTGCAGTCTTTTTAGTCTCCTTGCTCTGAGACTGGAATTCTTCTTCTCTATGTAGGCAAAGGGCAAATCTGTGTTGTTCTTTGACCAAAGAAAATGGAAAAGCAGAAAGTTACCACCTAAATTAAATCTTCTAGTCCCTTACATGAAGGATCTTGGTCAGGTTTTGTTTCTGCATCCTAATTTGGGTGCTGTGAAGATGAATTAACTGCTGTGGATTTTCATATGTGCTGGTAACCAGCCTACATCTGCACTGAGACTGTGGTTTAATGGCACAGTAAATTCAGCTTAACAGCTCCTACTCAGAGATTCTTTGTAGTGCTGCAAAGCACTGGTCTGCTATTAACTCAGTCTGCTGTTTCCAATTTGTTCAAAATGAGTTAGCATTATAAAGACAGGTTTTGTGATGGATCAGGTGTCATCTGTCCTTTATATAGCTGCTTTAGAGCCAGCATAAATCTGGGATGAGGTTGACTGGGCTTACTGAGCAGTAATAGAGTCATGTACCCAAACCTGGTTCAGCTTAATTATATAATGCTGTTTGGTCTAGCGCTACACACATCCAGTATGAATGAACACAGAAGTGCAGCCTGAAGTGTAGGCTGAATTACCTGGTGCTGACAGATTTCCATTGCCTTCTACGTCTGCCTTTGTGAGCTGGGCGGGTGCAAGGTTTCCTGCCACTCACTGGGAAAGGACCGGGGTTAGTTTATTTCAAAGTGAAATAGAAAATGCCACTGATTTCTGAGAGAGGCCTTTGGGAACTGGCATAAAGCGCAACTTGGTGCATGGAATCTTATCCAAAGTACTTACATACAGGAGTAGTGAAGCTTGCTGGACAAGGCAGAGGCTCATCTGACTCTGGAGACTTGGATTCACTGGCCAGTGACTACTGAAGATTTATCTGGATCTCTAACTTCTCTGAATGCCTTATCCGTTCATGGAATATGGATACACGTCTTTGTAAGGCACGCTTTGATCTGTTGGTGAAATGTAATATATAAGACATAAGCTGTGTTACAAAAAGTCTTTAAATGAGATGTCAGTCACCTGGGTTGACACTGCAGTAAAAACATATCATGTAGAAGAATGGATACTTATTCCTACAGTGTGGCACCACCACTACCCCTGGAGGATTTATCCTTTAAAGAGAATAGCGATTTCCAGAGATGTCTTTTGAATGTTTCTTCTCTGTACAATGATGGCCCAGAAAAACTATGTTTGTCTTCCTGAGGCTTTTATGGCCAAGATAAATGATGGCTACTGATACCTTCTCAGACCTTTGAATCAGCTTCTCAGGTCAAGCATTATGGATCACTTTGGGGAGGTGGAGAGTTTTGTGGTTGCTATGGATGTACTTATAAAAATATTTACTTTCTAGCATGATGACACTGATTCCTTCAGATTGTTGCTTCACACCAGAGTGTTGCTAGATGCAGTCTCTCGTAAAACTTGCACTACTCATTTTAAGGCTTGTGATGGCTATTTGACCTTGACTATAACAAATGCTTTCAGCACCTTGAAAAGTTTGCAAGGTTGTGTGAGTGAGATCTTGTGATGGTGTAAATTTTAGTAAATTGCAGTTGCATTTCTTTATGCTGTTCTATGCAGATTATTTTTTGAGTGAAATGCCCAGAATAAGATAGGTACTCGAAATAAAAGCCTGATAGAATATTTACTTTATTAGCACCACGTAAAGTTGTGGTTCAGGTTTGTTTCTGGACAATACAAATAATTTTGATCACTGTTTAATTATTCTTCAAATGCAAGACCTTTGAATGTTTAATTCATAAAGGAAGTCTTCTTGAATTTATTTATTCTAATAGAGTGGTGAGCCTCGGAATATTAAATAGATATTGAAAGATATGTCACATTTAAGATATTGAGGTTACCAAAACCAGAACAACTGAACATATCCAAGTGTTTGTTCAGCAGGCTTTTCCTCCCTTTCTTTTTTCCTCTGAGAGATGCATCAGAATCACCTATCAGATAATCAAGTTTTGAATTGTTAGCAATACAATTATATAAATATTAAGAAAAAGGAAAACAGAAGTAAACCAGACCTGATACAGTAGATGGTCCCACTCTAAAAAAGCTAAAATACAAAAATTGTGCTTAAAGCTCTCCTTGCATTTAATCTCATGCCCTCTCTGACTGCAGTTCAAAGTTTTGTGTATAGATCCCATCCTCCACCCTCACACCCAGTTCTTGATATAGCCCTCAGAAACACAGAAGTACTTCCATAAAGTCCCTTTCCTCACCTGAGTAGCAGCAAGACTTTCTCTTCTTTCAGGAACAGTAGAGATTTTTTTTCTTTTTTCTTCTTATAATGCAATTTTTACTCCAGTTACAGTGTGTCTGCTTGCAGATTGTTGACAATATCAAGGCACCTTCTGACATGTTGAACAAGTGCATTGCCTAGAGGAGACACACGCAAGCACGATCTTAAAATGATTCACTTTGAATTACTGAGTGGAAAAAACACAAATTTTGTACTAGTCAGTCATTTCATCCAGTAGCTTCATCTTCCTGTGCATGAATAGGAAAATGTACAATATAAAGTCTCAGCTTTCTCCTTTGCTCTTAATCAGAAAAAACTCTCACTGAAGTCAGGTTGCAGTTCTGCCTTTTTTAGGTGCTGTTGTTTCACTGCTAATCCATAGTGTAACTGTCCTTAGTATAGTGAATACAGGCCTATATGATTTACTTCTTCCTCTAGGATTGGATAGTTATTTAAAGTTCTGTTACCTTAAAGGTCTTTGGTTTCCTTGACAAGATCGGAGTTCTCTTGGGATTCTTTCCTCGGGAAGAGAGAACTATCTAGGGGTCACAAGAAAATAGAACCTTTAGAATGTGCTCCAAGTGATAACAGAAACACTGTTAGGTCTGACGTGGTGGGAGGGTGAAAATGCCTCTTAAACTGAATGCAGAGATTTTACAAAAGGTCAAAAATGCAAAATATTTTCAATATGTCAAGGTTAAGGACAATATGTATGAAATGTCATTATCTCTCCATGAGAAGAATGCTTTCAAGTCATACTTAAACGTCAGCTTTGTTCTTGGGTGGATAGTGAATATAAATCCTTCTCTCTTACCCTTCCCAAACTCTAGAAAGCTTGCTTTTTTTTTTTTTTTTTTGGTAGTTACAAAAATTCTTATGCACACAAAGCTAATTTAAAATAATTCTTCTGGGCTTCTGTAGCCTATGTCTGTGTGATGGCGAAATGTGCAGTTGTCCTGTTATCCCTAATGGAATAGGTAGAGCTTCCTAGGTGTTTAGTTTTAGCATAATGCTCAGGCTGGATGTGTGAGTCCTGAGGGTAAATGCTGAGGTTAAAACCATCATGTCTGAGAACGAAGTTCAATGGTATAGTTGCAAAGAAACTGGGACTGCATCCCTGGAAACTGCCTTTTTCCAGATATGCCCCAGGACTCCCACATCCCTGGGTAAATGTACTATGGGAACTGAGTTGCTTGTAAAGGCAGTGCTGTTGCCAGATACGCAAATGATGGAGCTACCTGATGCTGTGTTTTGTCCTAAAATGAGTTCAAATCCTGGACTTGTCCGTGTCCCTTTTCTTTGTGATTGTGGGTTTGTTGTTTGATTTGGGGTTTTTTTTCTCCTATTGTGTTATATTCTTTTTTTTTTGTCTTTCTTCAGTGGGATTCCTGCTTTCTGTTTGGAGTGATTTATTACACACTGTTAAGACCTTGATTTAGAAGATCTTAAAGTAGTGTATGTCTATCTAAAAAACCCCTGATTTCCATGCAACGTAGGACGAAGAGGTATATTTGCTGGCAGTGTAAGAATGTGAGCAGGGAAAGGATGCAGACAAAAATTGACTATGGTCACACAGGATTCTTGCAAAATCATGTATCACACCCAGGTTCCTGAGTTCATTAACAAAATGCTGCTTCTACAGCAGAAGCTGATGCTTTTCACTCCCTGCCTTAGGATGCTGGGAACACTCCTGTGTACATGGGGAGCCTGCTGATGTGTCTGCTCTGTGCTCTGTTCTGAACAAACTGTGTAGCATCAAGAGGCAAGGTTAGAGCAGCGGTGGCTCAAGAGTTCTTCTTAAAAACTGAATTCTCAAAACCACAGAAAAATTCTGTTGAGGAATGTCCTAAACCCTTCAGAATGGAAAGTGTAGAATGTGATGTGCTTGTTTGTTGAATGTTTTCTCATTCAACCTGCTGTTCTTTCCTGTTCTCCCCTGGGAATAGCAGTGGCATATATTTAGTTTCCAATGGTCACGGGCACATATATATCTATATGTATATATGTGTGTATATACATATATATGCACATATATATATAAATCTATATAAAATAGTATATATTTATGGGGGTTTAGCTTCATTTTTATTTTGGATAAAGTACACAGGCTGATATTTTTGTACTTGTTCCTCTTTTTCAATTCCAGGAAAAGAATACAAAGTGTATCTTTGCAGAGAAGACCGAGCCCTCTTTTTTTAGGGTCAAATAGCAAATGGATTTTAGCATCCATCAGACCTTTAGCAAGGTAGTTCTCTTCCTGTGGGCTGAACCAGTTCCCATGGAAGCTGCTGGCACTGATTCACCTGCCTCTGAAAGGACCGGATCAGGTATAAGACTGGTAAGACTTCAGTGAAGGAGGGATTGAGTGAGGAAAGAATCAAGTCACTGCTTCGAGTGGGAACTGGGTTTGGTCCAAGGAAAGCTTGTGTTAATTGACTTAAAGAGGCTGAGCTCTTGGTTCTACAACCATTAATACTATATCCAGGCTTTGCCAGATCACTTCACTACACAGATTTGGATCAGTCCTGGCTGTGACTGCACTTTTGCCAGGTTAGAGCACAATATTGAGTGTTTACACTGACCCTTTTTGCAAGGTATGGGTGTGCAGATTACTGATGCAACAGCAGGTTTGCTGAGACAAAAATCTTCAAAGCAAACTGAAAACAGTTTCAATAAATTGGTATCGTTAGAGGCGTGCTGTCCAAGCAGTTTGTTCTGGACAACAACAATATTTCTGGTCTGATATGAGATGCACTAAAATCAGAGTTTTATAGAACCGAGACTAAGTAAGCTTAGTAACCATCAGTAAGATGTCAGTCTTTGGATAGATAATAATCCAGTTACGAAGGATAAATATATTGAAAAATCCTAGAAAGAGGCCATGTGGGGAAAGCAACATCTCTGATCATACTCTAGTAATTGCTTCTTGTGTTTAGCTGGTAGCCTAATGTGCACAAATTGAAAGGAAATCTGTCAGGAACCTCTGCCTCATACCCCAAAACAAGACTGGTTTGTATCATTGCCTTTAAATGTGACTGCTATGTCCAGGCCTAGATTTTTAAATGTATTCAAGGTGACACTGTTTTGCACAGATCCATTTGTTTAGCTTGGAAGTTACAAAGCCACTAACAGGCTTCCTTTTTTTTTTTCTTTTTCTGTGTGTGCGTATAGCGATTACATGAAAGAGACCTTTAATATATATTTTATCATGTGTTCTCTACATTCAACAGTAATGCTATTCCCAAGGCTACAGGTCCTGTGGCAGGCAATATCTGAATGTGGCACTTCAGTTTTGATAGAACTATGAGGATTGGTAGGTGAAACTTAAAAATGGAGACAGAGTGTTGCAGGCAGGAATGGAGGACAGGCAAAAAAAACCTACCACAGAAAGAAAACCTCTATAATGTATCTTTAAAATGACTCTTCACCTGTTAATGTCAGCTTTGGCTGTGTCCAACTGGAGACAGCCATTGTAGGGCAGACTGACAAGGGTCAGGTGAGGAGAGGGTAAATCCATTGGTGGGTGTCTGTTACTGTTGCTGCAGACTGGAAAGCATAAACAAATGCACAATTGTCCTTTACAGGCTCAGGGAACAACTGTGATACCTGCTGAGGAGGGTGGAGTTATTTTTCAACCCTTAGTGGGGGGAAAAAACACCAAAAAATGGCAGCATTTGCATTGATTCGGTTGTAGTTTAATTTTTAAACCATGATGTACCATGCTACAGTAGCCTCATGTGACGTTTCGAAGAGCTTGTGTGTGTATAGGCACATACAAAACAATTAAAAAAAACCCACATTATTATGACTGAAGGTCTTGGAAATCGAAAAGCACCAGAATTATGTTCACCCTGTCAGTGTTGGTTTGATATTGAATTGTGTGCACACAATGGAATGCAGTCAAAACCTGCGTGATCATGTTATTTTTATCAAGGATCTTCTGTCATGGTCACTGCACAGAAGAGTTCTTCTGGGATTGACTGGGGTATTGTGCATACAGCATTGGAGGAAGTCATGTTGTGAGTAAGGAAAGGGATTATTCAAAGAGAAAGGATGGTCTCCTGGCTAACTGCTTCCTTGGAAAATTTGATTTTTATGTTCTGCTTGCACAACATTATTCCTGTGGGATCCTAAACAAGGCAAGTAAACCTTACAATTAATTGTGTTTGCTTTTACTCCTCGTTTTCTGAATCCCCAACTTCAGGTCTGAGATGCAAAAGAAACAATTATTTCCAGTTGTGGCTGAAAGTCAGTAGGAGCTATGTTCAGAAGAGGCAAAATGCAGTGCCATATGAAAGTGCTGTGGAAAGAGAGTTTTCCAGTGAAATTTGGCAAGAATTGACTTTTTACCTTAATTTTAGTGCACTGTCTGCAAAATTGGGATACCATACTACTTTATCTCACAGAGATGTGTTTAGTAGTTTATTAATTGACCTGTGAGATAATTCGGATAACAC
The DNA here is from genome assembly GCA_013399855.1 of Oxyruncus cristatus. Lineage (NCBI taxonomy): Eukaryota > Metazoa > Chordata > Aves > Passeriformes > Cotingidae > Oxyruncus > Oxyruncus cristatus. Next base: position 85,267 of record VXAY01000179.1, read on the forward strand.
AGTGCTTTTAAAGAGGCCAAGCAGATACAAAGCTCTTGAGCTGCACGTCTGCAGGCTGCATGAATAATCAAGGAGAAAGCAAACCAGGGGAAGGCGTTAGTTCTGAAGAAGGCTTTCCCTTCTGTTGCGGCATTCAGGTGGTGGTGTGGAGAAGGAGAAAGTATGTGGTCACGTAATTACAGACTATACCATAATGTATACTTAACTAATGATAGAATTAAGATGCGTGAAGAACTCATTTCCAGCAGTGTTGCATACTTAACTGCAAGTATTTCAACATATGTTTGTGTCTGTCTCTCTCTTGTCCACTCTTCTGCCTCTTTATCCCAAATCCTAATTTTCCGGCTCTTTTCTGTGGTGTTGGGGTTTTTTTTCTGTCATTCCCCACCCATCCCCTTGCCCCAGTTCCTTCAAGCTTTCTTGCCCAGCAGCTCAGGGCAATTTGCCGAAGGTCTGCTTTGCATGACTTCCATCAAGTCTGCTCTTCTTCAGACTTGACAGAGAAAATCCACAATAGAAGATGCAGCTCCTGCGATAAGATTTCGGCAAAATGCAGTCCTAAGAGAGGAGGTGTGAGGCAACTAAAAGAACAGGCTCTGCTCAGTATGAAACATCCATCTTTAATGATTTCATAAAGCTGTAAGTGGACAAAACTATAAAATTTTTTTTTAGAAAAATATTAGAAATACTGATGGCGATACAGTGATTTAGGAGATTGTTGGTGAATATTGTGACATGTTTGGTTCCCACGTTTCTGGAGTATGCTTCCTTGAAACAAAAGGCTGAGCCATAGGCATAAAGCAGGTTGGACAGAGCTGGATATTGTGAGAGCTACAACAAACTTGTGATGACCTCAATGAAAGATTTCTATAAAAAGGCTGAAAAGCTCTTCAGTATAAGAGGTTGAGGATGCATGGAAAAGCAGAATCTCTGATAGGGTTTCTGACTGATGCTTTGAAGCCTCACTATGTGCGTAAGCCATGTTCTTTGGACTGTGCAATACGGTTACAACAGTTATTGTGGATTGCCAGTTGACCTCCAAAAATGAAAATATTTCTCCTTCCCTGTGCTGTTACTAAGATATAGCACGGTACAAATGAATACATTATTAGTGTTCTTTTTATTTCTCTTAATGCATGGGAATGAGCTTGGATGCCAAATAAAATTCATACTGGACAGAAAGACAGTTGCCATTGGGGAAACTACTGTATTTAGTTTTGGAAAACCACAATCCTTATTTTACTCTTTTGAGTACATTCTCATGTTACTGGAACTTAACTTCAAAAGGCAGTGTACAGAGGAAAGTAATGACCTACTTGAAGAGATGGCTTCTCTTGTGCTGTGTTTTCTGTTTGAAATATGAACATCCATCTTAAGATGCATAAAACTAATCTTGAACATACGACACAGGGTGTCATATGGAACTATAATAGAATGATGAAACTTGCCATGATGCGATAAACAGCTTTTTATGTTACGAGGTACAATTTCATTGTTTCATTTGGTATATTTAAAGAATTTTCCCTGATTAGCTTCTCAGCAAAAATGGTAGGAACCTCAGCCAGGAGAATAAGGTTTCCAAACATTCTGTTCAAACTGGGGATTTCTCTCTACACTGTGGTAATCATGAAACGTGGCCAGACACTTGTACAAAGAACTTGACATTCTCTTTACGCAGTAACGGAGAACTATCTAGCAAATGTTTGCCTGAAGTCAAGATAATGTGTTAAAGGTGAGATGGGGTCTCTTGTAAAGTGTTTTACCAGCTCAAGTTAAAATTAAACTGAGTACACAGAAATAAATGAGAAGGAATTCTCCAAGCTTGGTTACATCTAATTTTCACTTCCTAATTAATCTAAACAGTGGGAATGCTAGTCTCAGGGGACAAAAAAAAACAAACCAAAACACCAGCCAACCAAACAAAATCCACCCAGACCAATCCACCCCAAACTATGCCTGAAGTAGTTTTCACTCTAAAAACTGAGCTCAATTTCAAAATGCCTCTTAAATTTAGGTCTCAGCTTAAGTAATAATAAAAAAATTAATTGTAGAGAAGTGCATTTAAAAAGAACACCTAATTTTGACTTGTGTTGGTTGCTGCTTCTCTAAGATTACATAGACAGTGTACACACACAAGGGGACGACCCTGAGAACTGATGCAAATAGAGTCCAGATGAGTTGATGGGAACAAAATCAGATTAAGATCTAATGTACACAAGCAATATTGTTATGAAAAGAAGGTTATAATGAATCAGTTCTTGATGCTATTAAAACCTGTCGCGAATTTCCCATTGACTGCAGTCATCCCGACGTATCCACACATGAAATGAGAAGAACATGAAAGCCCACCCACCATGAAGGCTGTGTGCGCTACTCAGCGCTGATATTGTTCCACAGACTCCTAAAGATCGGCAGCTCCTTTCCGAGAGTCGTTTCCTATCCACTTGTTAGCATTTGGTAAAGGCTGGCCCTGTTGTTCCTTCCGCTCAGTGCTGAAGAACAGTGTATGCCCAGAAGCTTTCCCCACTTGTTTCTTTTGCCAGCACCGTGGATTAGTCTAATAAAAGAGATCACCTCCCTTAAGACCTTTCCTCTCCAATGCCCCTGGGTGGAGTCCTTACCGTCAAATTAGATTCAGATTAGGAGCCTAATAAACACTTTTTGCCTTTTCTTTTTTTTTTTTTTTTTTTTGTTGTTGTTGACCTGTAGTGCTAAAATTGACTTTGGTAAAATAAAAGGCACAGTTAAGCCGCTTGGTAACAAGATTCCCCCCAAAATTCCTAAGAGCACTGTCATGCTATCTGGTTGTTTACCTGTTTCGTGTGCACAGTTTCTTTGGCTTGAGCAGAGTAGCTGACAGACGATGAAAGGGGAAGCTGTTTGGATCCATTCATCAGACATGCCCTATTATAACCCCCATGTCTAATTTACATATTTCTTTAAAACTCCCTGTAGTCTTGTATCTCGCCATACAGGTGTCAAAACAGCTCAACATCAGAAATGTCCATCTAAATGACTGTGTCCCATAGCTGTCCTGCCTCATCACTGGATTATCAAACGATACATGCCTTCGATACAGGAGAAGACAAATCCCTATGCCTGTCGTGTTCTTTGTTTTCTCTTTGTGTGAACTAGCAAAGCTCCCAGCTTGTGATGTCTTTCAGTGCCCTAATTCCTTTCTGGTTTCTTGGTTTTATGTGCTAAGACCTATAACATTGTTGGCAGTAGGAGATCACATTCTGTGCCTCTCTGTTTGTGATGAACTGTGCACAGTTCATCATAGTGGGCTGAGTTTTCAAAGTGTGTGGATGAGGGCATTTTGATATAGAATACCTTACAGATCAAAGAAGGGGGTACCTGCAAAGTACTACTTTTTTAGTCATATTATATTTGGGAGGGTGGGGTTAGTTTTTTAAATGATTTTCCCTTTTTGACTTGAAACCAGTAATATCAGGCTTTGCAAGGAAAACATACTAAGTATCTCTGACTGCATACCGACTTTTTGAACAGAAAGCTGCCATGTCATTATCCAGGCTTTCCCTTCCCCCCTCAGTGGGAAAACAGGAACTTCTGAGGGGGCAGTAAATAGCTGAAATACTCAACAAAGAGTATTTAAACAAAAGGCTGGTAACACCTCTTCGTTGTATCTGTACTATTGTCATTTTAGGGAATAAAATATTGGGCAGAAGAAAGCTGCAGGAAATAGAAAGGGGAAAAGGTGCGGAAGTTAGCTAAGTAAATATAATTTAGTTGGTTGTATATATTGGGATGGTATAATATAAACAGAACTGCAGGAAGAGGCTTGAGTTTTTCAGAAGAACTGCTTGGGTGGGAAGGGAAAACCGTAAGCTTGCACACTGATATGGAGACTTGTTATTCAAAAAGTCTGTGTACAGTCAGAGATATTTAGTATGTTTTCCCTCAAAGCAAGTGCAGAGCATAACTTCACTCAGCCTGTAACCCCTCAGCAACTTGGCTCTTGTTACCTTACACCAAAGTTATAAGGAGGAGAGCTTTAGGTATTTGCTGCATCACTTGCTGCTAATAAATTGCAGTTCAGATGCAGACAGCCTTAGACAAAGCCAGTTGCTGCATTTTTGGGTATTGGTACTGCCAGCTACCTGTCAGGTCAGGTCGTGGCCACCAGCACTGAACTGGCAGGTGCCCCAGTCCCAGTTCTGTCACCTTAACCTGTGGTGAGCTGTGACCTGAACGCTGCAGAAGCTGTTGACTGGTAAACAGTTGCAAATCTGGTGATGAAGTCTGACGAGGTGACTGCCCTCTATTTATCTGCCTTTCTCATCAGCTGATGGTGTAGTAGCCTTGTCCTCCCTTCTCACAGCTTAGTTTATGCCTATGCATGAGACCATGCCCTGAGACAGGGCTGCTGTCCTGGTCTGCTGACTCAGCCTCTGTAACACAGGGATGGGCAGAGGTTGGATCTCCAGGGATGGAGAACAAGCAGTGCTATTTTAGTCCAATATTTTTATCTTGTGCTGACGAGATTTGCCTAAATTTTAGGACAAAATTCTAGCCAATGCTGGGACTGTGGATACACTTTGCTAGATAACGTTGTACCGGCTTTCAGTCTAACAACATGCTTGTCTCCCAGAGGAAAGTGCTATGCTGGCAGAGGAGCTAGAAGGAGAGTGTATGGGAAATAACTTTCCACTAAGAGGTGTAATTGCTTTAAACACTTCCAGGCATGCGAGAGTCATTAATCCATAGTAATCCCTGTAGTTTGTAGCTGTTCTGACGTCTGTGAACTGTTTTGGAAAGTCAGATTTAGAGAGAGAAATGGAACCGAGTATGCTTGAAAACCCAAAATATATTAGCTGTATTGTGGAGACAGTGAAGCTTGAGTGCATACAGTGAGAGCAGCAGCTCTTAGGAATTCTGTGTTTATGTATTACAGGAGGCAAATACAAAAGTTCAGATTTCAGGCTAATAGCCCATAAATACAGACAGCTGAAGAGGTCTCCATGCCTTGCTGTTCACTGCAATTCACAGTTTAGCCCACGGTGACACCCCAAACCAGTAATTTGTTTACCTCACATACACTGGGCATCAGAGTGCAGTAACTGAGGATCAGCTTTGTCTGCAGTCACCCTTGCAGGACAGCAACCTCTGGCAGAAAAGCAAAGCAAACATCTGAGGCACATTAAATCGTTTCTTCTCACTTATTTAAATCTGAATAAGCCGATGAGGTTTTTCTTTTTTTCCCCCCCTTGATTGGAGACTTTTTTTTTTTCTTGCATTAGAAAGCTGACATTTATAGCCAGTTATTCTGTTCTTTGTTTACACAAGGCCTATTGAAGCAGTTGGAGAACATTATACCCTGCCTCACACACAGGCATATATACTTAATTTATGACTTTGGTAGTTTGAATTTCAAGTGTCAGGTATCCCACAGAGCTTTTTACTTTGTTCTTTTATGCTGTGTGCACTGCTTGAGTATTTGTTATGCAGAGCGGACAGGTTGTGGGAAGTCCTTCAGGCTTGTGGACTCTTTTCTTCGGAATCTTAAAAGTAAAGTTATGGAGAACAGGAACAAGGAGTTCTCTAAAAGCATGAAAGGGAAATATTTTCACTTTCATATAATTCTTTATCTTAAAGTTGCTTTAGTGCCCTAAACACCTCTGCAAACCACTAAGTGTGGAACAGTGATAACAAGTGTTAAATAGGCCTCTATTGAAAACTTAATTCTAGATTTGCCCTATTCTCAACTCCTTCAAAGTAAACTCTTTCTACTACTACCATAAAAAGAAAAAAGGAGATACAAACAAGTTAAAAAAACCAAGGTCAGAAGCAATGTTAATGTTTGTGCTTATCGCTTGTTCAGTAGTGTCTTGTCAACAATTTTGAATATGGCTCTTAGTTCAAAGTTATCTTTGATATATTGGTGACAGATGGAGATTTTGGAAAAGGACATGACTCCAAACTGACTTCAGAAAAATTCAGATGAGAAGTGAGGCTGAGGTTTTTCAGCAATGAGAGCAGTAGGCATTATGGCAGCTTATTTAGAGACAAGATGAATCTTACCGTTGCAATGTCTATGCCAGGATGTCACCTCTTTCCAAAAAGCATGTTGTAGGTTGAAGTCCTTATAACATTGGCCACATGGCCAAAATGGTCCTTTTTGACTGTGGAGTTTGTGAACACAAATGCCTCCAGAACACCATATGCAAGTGTTAAATATTTATAGGCATGCAGTTCTTCTGTGTTGTTAATGCAAAATGTATTCAGAAAACAAAACAAATTTGCCAGAAAAGGAAGAAGATTTTTCATTGAGGTACTTGTGGATCAGTCTTTGTAAAATCCTTAATCTTTACCTAAAAATGGATAATGGTTTCTGGGATTGGACTTTTTTACCTTGAACTTAATATAGAAATATGTACAATTAGCTTCTAAATAGACAGACAACAACACATCTGAATGCAAACTTATTTTCTTATGTCTTCTGTTGGTCAGGCAAGGGGACCTGTTTCAATTTTTGGTGACTAGAGGATTCTGTCTCACAGAAAGAGAAAATTCTGTATTGTTCAAAATCAATTTGTGGTTTTCAACTGGAAATTAAAAGATACTTTCATTCTAAATTTTTTTGAATGAGCAGTTAACATTTTCCTTCACTGTAAATGGATGTGGAATGCAGCAACAGGTTTTCATAGCAGATACTCTCTGTGAATTTTCCATTGCATCATATCTGGCTTTACAACTGTGCGTTTTAACTTTAGGGGAAAATAAAAGTTATTCTCAAAGAAGTAGTAACAGCTAAGACATGCAAAACAATGCTGTGCGTCCGCTAATTATAGGCGTCTCTATTTACGTGGCCTAACAGGAAGATGGAGATGTAAAAATAGCAACAAAGAGCCAGTGACATTATTAATAAAGCAGCTGTATACAGCATTGTTCTCTTGAAGAACGTAGACACCAATTAAACAAAGTGGACTACATAAATAATCAGTCATAATTCATAAGTAACCATTGTTAGGAATTCTCTTTGAAAAATAGTTGCCTTTATTAATGTACAAACGATGGCAAGATTACTTTCTTTGTGGGTGTGTGTATTTCACGGGTGTATTCATACATGCAGCAAATGTTAAAAGTAACTTACACAGATCACACCATTTATTGAGAAGCTGGTATTTTTCTACCATCAGGAACTGTATCTCTTCGGGGAATAGAAGATAGAGTACTACAAAACTTCTTTCAAAGGAAAAGTTTTGTATGTAAATAGTAGAGGTAATATCAAGGTTGAAGAAGACTTTCCATGTGTATGAGTTTATTAAAACAAAAGAACAAATCCTTCCTGCCATCATGCTCCATTAAGAAACAATGGTAGTTGTAGTAAAATAATAATAATAATAATCCACATTGGGGAAGACACATTCGGATGGACACAAATGGCCCACTATCTTTTGAACTTGGATTCTACTTTTGACCTTTTCCAGTTTAAATAATAAAAGAAAAAGTAAAATGAGATTACTGACAGTTAGAAGTCACTATGTTTTTTCAAATTTTTCTGCATGAGGACAACCCTTTCCTCACTATGCACCTCCCAGAAGTATAAAAACATACCTGGTGTGCGCACCAGGTTTAAGCCTGTACATTCAATTGGGATGTGTGCTTTATAAAGGAGAAATCGTGTTGAGGGCTCAAGGGCTGTACCACGGTCTCCACCTCCCAAAATACGTCTCTACTACTTGACTTGAAAGCCTGCGGTCCTTCTCAGAAAAACTCCCCATGTGTTTATGAACCAGTTGCTACATTTGCGTAAATGAAAGGTAGTGTGTTAAGCTTGTCATCTGCGCTGTCCAAGAAATGTCCCCCATCAAACCCCTAAACTGGAAGGGGGCAGACCCTGTCCCCCAGTTAAACTGCAGCTCACTCCTGAAGTCCTTTCTGTCTTGAGAAGAGATACAAAAGTCATCATCAACTGACATTCTTGTTGAACGTGAGGAAAATTCTTCCTTTGTTCAAGTCTCGGCTTCAGGTCTTAAAACAAGAATTTCAAAAAGTCTGCCAATGTCATTTTCCTTTATTATTTCCATTTAAATTGCCACAAAGAAGCCCTGCAAGCTCTTTTAAGTCCTTCCACCGAGTAGTTGATGTTCCCTACTAATGTACAAATATGTACATAATTTGATAGTATGAAGATTTTCTAAAATTGGAATCTCTTAAATCATATGGCATCTGTTAAGTCACATTTTATGAATTTGATGATTGGACTCCTTGAAAATCAACTCAATAAATTGCTCCTGCATCTCATGTGCTTCTCTACTGCCTGTACAGTGACAGAACTGTGTTTAGAGGACAAACTTGTCAATGTTAATTCTCAAAGAAATCAGTTACAACTTTTCCTCAGAGCTCCAAAATACATTAATATTTGAATGTTAAATACAAAGCCATTTATCCTTGTAATTTCACCGATGTTGATATATAGGCAGGCTTTTGAAAATAAAAAATTATTGGCGTATGGAATTTATTTGCTAGCTTTAAATCTGAAGGTATTTTTACTGAATCTCCAAGTTTTTCCCCCCAAAAGCCATGACCTTTAGAGGCTGCACAAAAGCAACCATTAGGAAACAAAGAAATATGTATCCTGTGCCACGTATGTCTCTGTGTGACTATTTTGCTTTTTAATTATCTGCTTTTAAAATTCATGCTTGAAAGAAGCGTTAAGTGAAAATATCCTCAGAAAGTAACTGACAAGGCAGATTATTTTGTGTTTGGTTCTAATACACTATTACATTTTCCTTTCTCTGCTGCTGAAGGGCGAAGTGTAGCAGGAATTCGTGAGCAATTCCCAACTCAGTGATAGTGTGGTGTTTGCTATAGCAGAGCTGCTTCTCAGTTTCCCGACAGGGTTGGGAGGAGGCAGTGAATTTGAAATCAACGGCACTGGCACACAATGTCAAGGTGTTTTCTTTTCTGGGAAATGTTAGGTGGTGGGAGTAACCTCTGCCGAAGCCAGGCCTTGCTGAAGTTGGAAGGAAAAGGGAGCAGCAGCATTCCTTTTATTCGCATCCCTCATGATTGTTAGATAAGAGGCCAGGCTGTCTCCTCTCCTTGACATTTAGATCCTCTCATTGACGTTTAGAGATTAAGCACTGTGGAGGCCATTGCCTTCCAGCTGTGTCATCCGGTGCCCTTCCGGAGAGGTGAGCAAGTACTTTTTAGGACAGGCAGTTTGTCTTCAGCAGCATTTTGTACCACACCTCTTTATTTTTACAATACACTGTGGCCCCGATGGAGCTGCTGATAGTGTGTTCCCAGTCAGCTGCAGCAACTCTGAGGTTACAGGTCTTTCACCTGACTGCCCATCTCATTGAATTCTACATCAAGTTACTTTTGTCAGACTACAGAACATTATGGGCAAAGGCAAGGCTGTGTCTTCTGCTGGCTCTGTGTAGATAAAATGATGAGCAGCACTGTGTTAGCAAGGGTGCATAAGTTAATATATGCATGGTGTACTGTAACTTATATAAATGACTCTGTGTATGCAGATCCCCAGGCAAAACACAAGTGTTGATTTAGAATTTACAGCCATGGGTAAACAGTACTGTGCTCCTGAATGCAGCTCTCAAACTTTAAAGCATTTAATGTGGAAAGTGCCCTGGGACAAGGACCAATCTTTATGCTTTGTACACATTTTAATGACCTGTTAATGATCAACCACCACTCTGCTGAGAAGATAGATTTTATGATGATATAATTCAAGCCAGTTTCTTCACCATTGCTTGAGATTATTCCTTGTAATTCTACTTTAGAAACAAATGATATATTGATGGGGCATTTAATCATCTCATCCTAATCTATAAGCATTTTTGCAGCTTCCAGTCCTTGGTTACCACGGTCTTCTGCAGGAAAGTAAGGCAAGTTAAAATCAGAAGTTAGTAATGGTGGTTGTAATGGATCTGTTCAGTGGTCTGTTTAGTCTAGTATTCAGTCTCTAGCAATGACTGATACTGAAAACATAGGGAGGACTGTAAGAAGGAGCACATACTGCAAGGTTCTCCTCTGGTATAGTTTTCTAGTTTCTAGCAAACTGTACATTTAGGAAGTTGCAGTGTTTGAAGTTTGCATCCTGACTATTGCATGTGTATATAAAATATACTGACAGGGCTGACCTGGAGTGTGTCTGATATTTCCTATGGCATTGGGTATTTTAATTATGTATGGGGTTTTTTTCTTCTTGATTTTTTTTTTGTTTTGTTATAAAAGACCATTTCGTTCTGTTTGTTTTTCAACTTTTTGTTTGATAATGTAGCAGGATACTTCTTGTGTTGGAAGTCCTAATCCAGTCCTTATTCCCTTCTTCATGCCACCTGCCATTCTGCAGACTTCTGTCATATCCTCTTTCAGTCTTTAACAGAAAATGGTACTCATCTTTTTTTCCAGCTTTTACTTCCTTTTCTTGTAGGAGCCATTCTCTGTGCCTTGAATAATCCAACTAATCATTTTGGAAATGGCAGAGAGGAATGGGCAGAACATAACTTGCTGTGAGGGTACCCCATTGATTTATAAAGCACTGTTATATGTTCTGTTTGGTAGAGGTTCTTATTACTTTATTCCCTTCCTAAGAGTTTCGAATTTTCCATTGTGTCATTTTTCATCACATGGAACAAAATTTACAACCCAAGCACAATCTTATTCCTTGTTTACCTTCTGAATATCTACTATCCTTTGTCTAGTTATTAATAGGACTTCCTGAGAAACTCTAAGAAACTGTAAGTGATTTCACATATTTGCTGTTAGATGTCTGTGTTGCTGGTCTTAGCTCTGGTCTCACACATTCCATGCATATTTCTCAGGTGAAGCAACCTGGGAGTGCTGTAATACATTGCTGGGATGGACAGTACGATTTCCTTACTGACTCCCACTCCTGAGTTATTTTTCTCAGCTTCCAGCTGCACCGTATCTCAGAAGACTCCTCGTGCATGAGCTGCAGTGCATTCAGTGGAGTTAACAGTGGAGGTTAGAGAAGGAGTACCTTTGTGATTTATTCATTTTAATAGGACGTAGAGTTATTAAGGTAACATGAAATTGTGTGTGCTACTGCATTTTGCTCAGGTGCTATTGTCTTTATGCCTAGACAGCGCTGCAGTGTTGCTGTGCCCATTCTGATGGGAAAAATAAGTTTCCTGATTGCATGCCAACCACTGACTGCCTCTGTCTCTCTGCTCTTCCCAATGAGAATTTATAGTTTCCTGGGCACTCCTGCAGGCTGGCTCTGCCTCTCAGTGTGAATCCTTTTGTAAGTGCAAGGCGATGCTGTGGCCAGTTCAGTACATCCTCACTGCGTGGCTGACCTGGATAATGAGTGTCACAATCTAAACATTAGGACTGGCCCTTCTTTACTGGCTCACACGTCAGAAGGTCTGGTCCCCAGTTCTTTAGGGAAAGGTGCTCTGGGACTCTTTCCTGTGCACATGGGGTAGGTGTGGGAGGACTTCCCTGCTTTGTGGGCTGTGGGAAAGGTCTGTCAGCTCTTAAAACTCACATTCCGGAATAGGTGTGTTCCCTATTGAATGAAATGTCTGCCAGCGGGCTTTGACCCATTTCAAGCCTAGGTCAGGAGGTTTTCTGGCGTGCCGTAGGATTAGGACTAGACTCTTGAGTAAGAGAGTTCAGTCTTCAGTGAAGACATACTTCTGGAGCATATTTTGGCCAGTAGTTTTCTTTCTTAGGAAGTCTGTCCTAAAAAACAACTCTGTGGGGGGAGTTCTCTGAAGTTATGGTCAGTATTGCTGGTATTTTGAGGCCATTTAACTTGTAGTGAGGGTTATGTGCTGGTGCTGTCACAGAGCCAAGAGCATGACAGACATTTTGAAGATTTGTGGAAGAATCAACACTGAAACTGGATGCTTGAAAGTAATTTAAAAGGTGTTCAGACAATATTTAGAAATTCTGGGAAAGTAAAAGAAACTGAATTTTGCAGTTTTACTAGAAATAGAAGTGTTTTCAAAGGTAGGAGAGACTTGAGAGCTGTAACTGCCGCTTAAGTTTGATGCTAAGAGTTGTACTGTATAAATGATAAAATTGGTATGTCCATTGTGACCACTGGCATGTCTCTGCGAGCGCTGTGGCGTTTTTTTAAATTTTTCCCAGGAAGGCAAAGCCCTGAAAAGTCTCAGCAACAGCACAAGCCTTTTCCTTTATTTGGTGTACAACCCGCAAAACTGTGCAAGGGATTTTTTTTTTCCTGCATGTATGTAAAGCCCGAGTTCTCTTCTGGGGAACTCTCTCACTAGAAGACATTCTGGGTGAATCACAAAGCTTTCCTCTTCTGCGGAGCTCTTGGCAAAATAAATGCTTCCAACTGCTGATGCCACAGAGTGCCTACGGAGGAAAAGTGGTGTGCAGTGTGGTTGATAGTGAGGAGGGTTGGCTGATGTCAACTCCTTGTAAGGTTTTGTCTTGGAAAAAAAATGTTTGAGACTGGCAGTAGGCTGAGGCGATGTGTTGATTAGCTTATTGTGGAGTACGTGAACATGGTCCTTGAAATTTCAAAGACACTTAAGCAAGGTTCTTCTATCTCAGAAAAACGTAGCTGAAAAACATTTTTTAATTTCCTCATCTTTGCATCGTTACTCAGTGTTAATAGAAATATTTTTAGTTTGAATCTTTCTAGCTTAAAAATATGTTTATCACCTTTTCTCTGCAGCACAAATAAGATTTTTTGTTTAACTCTGAATTGATACTTGATTTATCCAATACTTGTAGGTTTTCATGTTTTTTTTTCTTACACAATTTTCTCTCCTTTTTTTTTTTTTAAGCAAAATACATTAATTATTCTTATTTTGGCTAGTTTGTGGATAAACATTTGACATTGCTGTTGTACCTGGTATGGAAGTGAACCTTTTAAAGTTGCTTTGTGCAGATGCTTGAACTTAGAATTACCCTTGTGAAAGATTTCTGTGTATATATTGCTTATTTTGAGCATTTCCTTTTAATTTGCAGGGGATCAGCATTGTGTAGGGATCGCCCTGATGTTACTGCCGGGCATCTGAAACCTGTGCAAGTGCCCCCTCCTAAAGTGTTTTTTTTTAGAAAAAAGAAAAAAAGCAATGATTGTGCTCACTCTAGTGGCAGAAGGTGGAATTATTGTGTGTCACTTCATAGATGGTGTACGAGAGCACAAAAATTCTGATTTAAAGACATCATTTAAGTGCAGTACAAACAATTACTCCCTTTAGCCATAGCTGGGAATAAAGAAATTTTAAAAAGTAATGCTGTATCTGTAAAACACAATACAATTAAATCTGCCTGTTCTTATGACTGACTGACTGTCCTGGACATGTCTTAGAGGAACAATAGATGGAGAACGCTCTTTTTCTCCCTCTTTTTTTACTCCTTAAAATCTACACCACCACTACCCTGATACGTAGCCAAGGTGAGAAAAGGATGGAGGTTTAGACATTCATAGGCTGCTTGTGCTGCTGCTGCGGTAGTTCCTAACTTGTGATTTAGTAGCGAAATAATGGTGTGCAATAATTTAGAATAGTGTCTCTTTTTTCTACTCATAAATCTCCTTTCTTGGGAAGGAAAGGCAATGTGTCTTGCTTTCTACTTGCTGGATTCTGTCCATGTTTAGGTGGCTTTGCATACAGGAGACAATTCGTGCTGCAAATGCGCAACTCACAGAATCACAGAATCAGACAGGTTGGAAAGGACCTCTGAGATCATCGAGTCCAACCCTTGATCCCCTACCACCACTCTTCTGGTATCCTTCTGCCATCATTTCCATCTGTGCCAGTAGCAACTCCATATAAATCCTACAATGCTTATGGTCGCAGGAAGCATCTCTTGGATAAAGGATAGGAAAAGCTTCAGGCAAACATGCCAATTAATTTTTTTTATTATTTCACAAGCCTGTTTTTACAGATGAACCCTGGGTTCTTCTTCCTGTCAGTTCTGCTACGAGGAAATTTCTTTTTCTTCTGAAAGGGATGTAGACACATTTTTAACCCTGTCGTTGAGTTAACCACTCAAGATAAATGCTGGAGAATGCCTAAAGCTGGCACCACTGTAGAGGAATTGTTACATCGTAGCCTTTTAAAATGCAGTTTGCAAGTACAAATTCTGTTCTGCAGTTTTTAAGCTACTTCAAAAAGCCAGACTGGATACACAGATTAAAGCTCACACCTGCTTCCATACCTGCTGACTTACACCAGTGACATGAGACAAGATGTGTCTCATGTACCAGGCAACAAAGCCCTTTTTTTTTTTTTTTTTTTTAAGTGATTAAATAATCTGATACTTTTGAAGTTCTCGGCACTGAAGAAGAATTATGGCACTTATTTAAGGGTTTGAATATGCAATTAAGCATCTAATTTTAAACCTGCACACTCAATAATATTGGACTTTGCTACAAAGTTACTTCCTTTTAATGGTATCTGCCAACTGCTGAAGTATGCATTAGTGCATTTGACATATTAATGCACTTTAGTAATGGAGGTACCTGATCAAGCAGCAGCCAAATGACCACAAAATAGATGTCTGAGTTGAAATCAGAGACTTCCATAAACAAGGGAAAACTGCTTCCCTTTATCATGTACTGAAATCCCTGTCTCTCACCTGACTTGAAAAATTGGACCCAGTTGGTGGAGCCCTTATGGTCTTAGGACCCAACATCCCCTCTCATCGATTACCACATGCATTATTTTCTTGGGTCATCTTCCCCCCCTTTCTCAGGCTCATTTTTTACAGGTTTGTAGTATATTCCTGTAATTCTAATTAAGGATATTCTGACTTGCTCATAAATTAAAACCAAATACTTAGCTATTACTAATACACTCTAGCCTACCTGGTTATGATGAGATACGGGCCTTTTCTGGCTGCAGAGTGGAGCTTTATCCCTTGTTTTTCAGCTGCTCTGAAGCAGTGAAGGTATCTGTGTGCTGTCTGTGCACACTGAATTACTGTGGGCACTCCCCAGGTAGTGCAGTTGCTGATCTTTGCTTTACGGCGTTGCGTACCTATCACTCACTTGCCAGATTCGGTACACTGGATGCTCATTGAGATGACATTTGAGTATAGTCCAGTTTTTCCCAGTGGGGAGGCTTGATATCAAATCAGTAGGAAAAGCAGCATTCTCAGCTCCAGCAGATACACAAGTGTCATCCAGTTTGTACTGATCTGTTGAACAGTAGATGTGTGATGTAAGGGACAGTCAGAATATTATGAGACAGGCTTTAACACGGCAGAAGCAATCTCGGTATTTAACATGCTGAGAAGACAAGCCAATCATGAAAGGCTTGTCTAGATGTCTGTATTCCTCTGACTCCTTAGGTATTTTGCAGATGCTGACAGCCAGTGTGAACTTTAAATCAATTTATTGCATATGTTTACATATGCAGCGAAACCATTTGCCATATCATTTAACTACACGCAGTGAATTGTTGACCATGAGCTGATCTGACCTTTTCAGGTCTAATCAAGAAATCTGAAATATTATTTTAGCCTGTCAGCTCCAGTAATACGCTGTAAGAGTATCTGGATCTAACTGAAAATGTCAAATGCACTCTAATATGCAACCCATCAAAGTTACGATGCAAGAACTGGTTAAGAATATAAATCTGTAACATCTGTGGTGCATCTCAATTGCCTGGCTGAATTGTTCTGCCATTGATACAAGCTAGCAAAAAGCACGCACTAAAAGCAATTCTTTGTTAAACATGTGAGATGTGCAGCCATTTAAAAGTATTTAAATGATCTTGAAAGAGGGCTGATAACACCAGGTTAGAATATTACTGGAAAAAACAGTGACCAGTGTGAATACCAGTGCTCTAGTGAATGTCTTGCTTGCTTGGTTGTGTGGTAATGTAAGATTAGTGGTCTCATATAACCTCAGAATTTTCCTTTTTAATTTTAATAATTTGCTGCTCATGATGACTTCACTCTTTTGAGAAATAATTCATTATATAAGCTGAGGTGTCCTTATCAATCTTGTTTGTGTTGAATTAAGTAATAAAGATTTTTCATAGTCTTGTGCATTTTATGAAAAAATCTACTTCTATTTTTAAAAGTGTTCTAAAATCCAGCACTGTTGTCAGCAGCGTGTTTAATGATGTTTAATTTCTTTGTTTGTCTCATCTTCCGAGTTTCTGTTCTTGAGATACTCAGATTTAGGATACTCAGATTTAGGATAAATGTACCTTTGATAATTATTTATCAAGCACAAGACCAATTATTTATTGGTATAATTTCTGGATGATGAATTTAAATCTAGATTAAAGTGGATGGGCATTATGAAAAACAACTTTAGATCCCGATAAAATGGTATTCGTTAGCTAAATAGTTTATCAAAGTTGTTTCCTCTTAAAACAGTTGTTACACTAAAATTGAGTTGGTTTTTATCTGGTTGTGGGTAGTTCATGCAATTTGAGGTCCTATTAACTGAATTGCTACTGTTAGTAAAATGTTGTTGGAAGTAGAATTAAAATGAACTATTGGGAGCATTGCTGAACCGATAACTTCACATTGAAAATAGTGTATATTTTAAAGAACCCAATTACGCTATTTGAACTGCTCTTATGGGGCAATGCTGCCCTCCCCTGGTATGCTGCGAAAAGTAGGAATTTTTATGACATTCTGAGCAAGTTCTAGAGCTTCGTATTAAAGAGAAACTGCTGAATTGGTGAAAATGGTGACAATAAAATATGCTTTTAAACAGACCATTATATGCCTTCTCTATTAAAAGACAAAAAAGCCCCAAACAAACCATGAAACAGACAATTGTGCAGTGCTTTTATGCATGGTGCAGATGTGGATGAATACAAAAAATAAATATGAACCTACTGTGAGCACACAGGAAAACAAATTGAGGGCTGAGTTAAGTTTGGGTGGCAGTTTGGAGAATGAACTGAAGACAAAATAAACAGATGGAAGGTAGTAACTGGAACAATTACAATAATTTTTTTTTTTTACAGTATAGTTTTGTCTTGTAAGCGTTAATGATGAGTCTCTAAACGTTATATATGTGTTCAATTCTGCAATAGAAAAGTAAATGGGACCAGGGCCAGCAGCTTGCATGGCAATAGGGTTAGTTCTTGTGCAAATGGAGCTGTAGCAAAACCATCCTCTTCTGTCAGAGGCTATTGATTACAAAGGTATCACCATAGGATCAGGAAGTTCCTTCACTGCACATTCCTGAGAGCTGAGGAAGGTAGTCCTAAGAAAGTATTACTATTGCATGGTCTATTCTTTCCAATGTATTTCCTCAGATATCTGTTACTAACCACTGCTATAGATAGAATATTGTGGTAGAAGGTTCTTTAGGTTGTCCAGCCAAGGCTGTTTGCTGTTAAATGTGTTGCTATTTGCTTTAATTTTGTAATCTTTCTATTTCTCATTGCTAGGCAATTTTGCCATAGTCCAGATAACAGAAAGATAAAAGCCCTGTTTCAAATACAGACATTCTAGTTTCCTCATCTGACTCCATTAAAATGTGTGGGGTGGGGTTTGTTTTTTGTGTTTACCTGGTTTTAAGGTATAAAATATTCCTTTCTTTTTATAATTGAGATTTTTCCAATTGCTGGGCAACTTGCAAAATACACAACTTTTTTTTTTTTTTTTTCCTGTGGCATATGACTTGACTTTTGTTTTGTTTACTCCTCATTTCTCTGAATGCATTGGAGATCACATAACAATAGAGAGAACTGGACAGAGTATGTTAAAACCCCAGGTTTGTGCATTTCTTCCTGTCTTAGGTGTGAACAGATTGCCACATTGGGGATCAGGAGGGAGGGTTTTTTCTCCAGACTGGTTTGCTTGAGGACTTTGCTTGAATGTGAGCTCTTGTCTGCTACTTAGGGTCAGGTCACCTGGGAGATGTTTTAAGAACTGTGGAATACAATGACATTCCCGACCTGACTTGCTCTGCTGGAGTTATGGTTACATGTTACAGTGGTGTTGATATTTTACTTCCACTAGGAGCTGGTTTGTGTCTGTGGTGCCTGCCACTCAACAGTGCAGGTGTGGACCCTTTTGGAACTGGACTCCAGCTGATGAGTTACCCGTGTCTGTGGCAGATAGAACCTGAAGATCCCAGTGGACTTTAACAGGGTTTCTTTTGTTTCTACGGAGACTTTGCTGACAGTGAAATAGTAGTGTTTACCTTCATGCACATCAGCTAGTAGGCTATAATAAGCAATTCTTTTGAGAGCTAGCTGTAAGACCACTGCAGGTATGGTTCCATAATAGTTAGAGGTGAGCTAAATCCCTGAGATTAGCTCAGTGGGTTAAAGCATGGTGCTAATAAGAGCAAGGTCATGGGTTTGATCCCCATACGGGCTGTTCGCTTAAGAGTTGGATGCAATGATCCTTGTGAGTCCCTTCCAACTCAGAATAGTCTGTGATTTTTTTTTTTCCTGTAGATAAATAGATTAGATGCGTTTTCCTTTGCGACACCCTGCCACAATAAAAGAAGTTTTGTATGTTCTTCTGTGTTAGATTAGTATTCTGTGAGTGTAGCATCCCAACTCAGCTGATCAAACAGTTACGTGAATTGCAGTGGTGTCGCTCCTTGACCTAGAACAAATGTATGAGGTCTAAGATGACTAACATTTTTTTTTATTTCTCCGTAACTTTTGCAGGTATTGGGGCTGCTGGTGTGGACCCTGATTGCTGGAACAGAATACTTTCTATATCCAGCCTTTGGCTGGGTGATGTTTGTAGCTGTATTTTATTGGGTTCTCACCGTCTTCTTTCTGATCATCTACATGACAATGACCTACACCAGGATCCCCCAGGTGCCATGGACCATGGTGGTAAATACACCCATTCTTTGTTGTTTCAGGTTTGGGTTACAAATAGAATAAAATACTGGTGCATTCTATGGGTACAGTTAACCAACTCTACTTGTGCTCTTTGCAGATTTTTCCCTAATTACTGGGTGGCTGTGTACCTACAGTGTTTAACCTTCATCATACCCAGATGCTTTTAAAACACTTTTCCTGTGATGTTTCACTATTTTGTTCAGCAGTTGATGTAGTGACTTGATTTTTAATAATGTGCATGTGACTGATACTTATGCACAGTGACCTCTTTTTCTCTTTGTAGTGGTTACATCCCATGAAGAATGAGTCTGTTGCTGCCTCTGAGCTAACAGACCCGGCCATATGCTTAAACAGCAGAAATCCCTACTGGAATCCACACTATGAATTAGAACCGGGACCTGAGCTCTCAGAACATGAGTCTTTCTCTGCTAAAGTAAAAGCAAAGGTGGTTCAGAGGTAGCAACAGTCTGACAATCCATATGTAGTCTACTGTGAAAAGGGTACTGAAAATTAGAGTTATATATATGTAAAATATGTAGCACATAATTCTTTGCTTTTAGCTCAAGACTTAAAGCAAATCAGATAAACAGCTAATGTAATTACAGAAAAATTTCACAGGCACTTAAAATTCAGATCCAGTTTTTACGGTTTGAACAAACCTGGCTAGCTCTAACTCTCAACAGTATATTTTTACATCATTTGCATAACAGGCTGATCTTCAGGATAATAGATCCTAAAAGTCATTGTCATCTCAACCAGCTGGCCATTTGTGACTCATCCAAGAATTGTTATAAATCTTAGCTTTACATTTGTCAGATACAGTGAGATACTGTTCTGTTCTTATTTATTTATTTATTTGTTTGTTTTTTACTAGCTAGAGATTACTGACTACGATTCTGTTATTTTTACAAGGAATTGTATTTGAGGTCTGTGTTGCTAACAGCTTGTTGTCAGCTATATTGTGTACGTGACTAAAATTGAATACTTGAATACTCTTTTAGTCTGCCCATTTGCTGCTGTAATAAATAGTCAGCTATAGCAATTACTAATAAGAACAACCAGGATTATGTTCAGATAGCTTTTCTGTTTTCAAGATTCACGACCAGCAATTATCATTAAGGCTGTAACACTGCTATAGAAATGTTGGATTATTTCAATTACAACAGTAATGTGTCTGGGTACATTTAAAGGTGTGTGTGTGGGTGGGTGTTTCCCATTGCATTAGATGTAAGTAAAGTACATTCAAAGGGAAAATGTCTTTGTATCCATTTGAATAAAGCTTTGGTCATTACCCCTCTTTCATCAGTTGAACCCTATTATTAGACAACTGCACATAAATGAGTTGACCCTGATCTATGTGGAAGACAAGCTGGAGTATTTGATTTGTTTCTGCTTCATATCGGGTGTATTTCTTGCTCCGAGTTCCAAACATATTGTAGATAAGATCACATAATATGTGATACACACATAAAATGTAGGTCCAAAAGGTAGACTCCTTTTATATATAAGGGTAAAATAAAGAGAAAATAAATGCAAAATAAATAAAAGATGCTTGCATTCCAGCTTGTTTTGCCTTAAGGTATTGAAAGAGCTGTTGGGAACAGCCTTTGAGTTGGTCCTCTGTTGCTCCTGTCTGGCCAAGAGGAATGTTGAGTTTCTTTTCAGAGAGGTGTTGTTAATGTCTTCATTCAAAAGAGCATGACACACACCTTTTTGAGTGAGTGAGTTTACACCCATCTTCACCCCATTCTCTGAAGTATCCTGAATTTCAGTATCTGCTAGTTATTGCTGTGCCTCCTTAGGCGACAGCTCAAACTGTTCCTATTGTGTGCAGTATCCAAAATTACATCTGGACTTCTCTGTCATAAATTCACTTTTTGCAGGTTAAGCACATTACCAAATTGCTTAAGATGCAGTTACTTTTACTGCAAATTAACCCAAAGGATGTACTTCAAAACTGACTCTCCTTAATAGTGCAAGTTCTTTGCTAAAACAATCAATGGAAGCTTTTAAAATCTGGTAAATTTGAATTTAAGAAGCAGATGGTAATTTTGCATGAACCATTTGGTTTGAGTAATATATTGGCAGTAAAGGCCCAATCAGCTTGCATTGCATTCCATCTTCCCCAACAGTGTTATTTCCCAGAGCAGCACTTCTCAGAAATTATGTTCTTTTTTCTTTTCTACATGACAAGATATTGCAGGGATTTGTAGCTTTCCAGGGTAATTGAGTCTTTTTGGAATGGAAAATCTGAAAATAACAACAAATACTCTGGGTAGTCAAATTTAGAGTTTCTAAATCAGTGCTTTACAGAAGTTCACCTGAATCTGCCAATTGTTGGCGTCTTCTCCTAAAATTGACAGTTTGGTATTTTATTGCTGTAATGCCCAGATAATACAAGGGGTGAGATCTGTGGATAGACATAATACCTTTTATTAGACCATCTGATATAGGTGAGATAAACCACACCCGTTTTTAAGTGTGGTGCCATCCCTTGGACTCCATCCGAGTGCTGAGGCACTGCCCACAGTTTCCTGCAGAAGGGTGTGTAAGGGGCCCTTTACCCCTGTTCCTTCTCATCTTGAGCTGCAGCTCTTTTTCAGATTCTGCCAGAGTTGGTGACTGGTGAATTAAATAGAGAATAATTGGCGTATATTCCTAGCATCCACTGGGTCACACCATGGAAATTAGTAAGCTGGAGATGCACCAGCATGGCAACATTTAGACAACGGGAGTGACGAGAATTAAGGGTTATATCTGTGTGACACTCTGGAGTTCAAACATGGGGCCGGAAGCTGAAGGGAGCTGATTATGTACAAAATTAGGAGTGGGTCTATATTGAGCCTCCAATTCCTGCAGCTGTAACTAGATGCAAAACATATCACAGGTATTTCACTTACACATGGCAACAGTGAAGTAAAAGTATATTTTATGGTCAAATTCATATGCCTTAGACAACGTAGCAGGGTGGGGTTTGGGGGGAATTTTTTTTAATAAGAATGAACTTCCTATAACCATAACCAAGTAGGGAGTAAGTAAAGGACAAAGTATTAAAAATTATGTACTTTAAAAAAAACCCTCATACATTTTTCTCTTTCATCCTCTTCGAGTTCTGTTCTCTCTTCCTTTCCTGTTCTCTCTCACATGTAAAAACCAACCAAACTTTTTGTTTGTTCTCTGAAGTGTTATGCGAGATCAATGTTATCTGTTTTATTTCTTTCTTAGTAATGAACGTAAGTACCCTGAGACATAAACTTTGCTCCTTGGCAGAGAAAACGCAGCAACCGCCCTGGAGGGGTCTCGATGACCCATGTAGTCCATTCAGACTGTTCTCCTCCTTGGTTTTTCCTGTTTCTTTCTCCTCTCAGAAACAGGTAGAAGGGAAAGGTACTGAAAGGTGGAAGAATACAACTAAGAAAAAAAAATTTCACCTTCTTTATCGCCTTCAGAAGTGGAGAAAATAAAGCTTTGGAAGCTTTATAAACAGTCTTTGTAGGCCACCCCTTATTGATTCCTACAATGTATCTTTGTGTAGGTTAAAAATGTAAATAAAGTGGAGTTTTATTTTGGTTTGGGGTTTTTGTTTGGTTGGGTTTTGGTTTTTTTCCATGTAATACCGTGTTCTTACTGCCTTAACCCTTAGTTTGTGATAGCCAAACCGAGTTCTTCTTTTCACTTTTGGAAAATCACAGCACACCAGCTTTAAGACTTTCCTGGATTTAGTGTGATGGAGATAATGGTTTGTCCAAAATGTGCTTTAATGTTTATGGATCTTCAAAGCAGCTAAATTTTAATCTTACAGATAGAAGCTTGGAAGAAGGCAAAAATAGCTAAGAATCACATTTCTAGTGTACATTGCATATGTTCAGTGTATTTCAGAAAAGAGTTTTGTAATGTTGGAAGACAAATGCATGTGCCTATTAATGACTTATGTTTGGTTTTTCAACAGGGTCTGTGTTTTAATGGAAGTGCCTTTGTTTTGTACCTCATTGCTGCCATTGTAGATGCATCTTCAGTTACCAAAGATCTGGACAGTCACAATTATAACAGCTGGGCAGCTTCTTCTGTGAGTTTGTTTTTTGCTTAAATCAGTTCTGTGTCCAATAAAGCTATATCAAATAAAGGCTCACTGGAAGTGTGGGTTGAAGTAGCGTGTGTTCTGGATTTTGAAAAGCTGCAGAGTGATGTAGGAGGCCACACACAAAACCTATAGGTAGCTGTCATTTAGTTCATGGTTTTTGAAGGTGACTAGAAATTCCATCAGGAGATGACAATCACATCAGAAAAGGTAGTAATGTTTTTAATATCACACTGATTTTCCCCTCCCTGCCCCCCTTTATTACTAACTCTCTGGCAGAGGTTAGAGCCTGCACCTCAGAGTAGACAAAGTTTGTGTGAGCACCAAGTCACCTCAGAGCATTTGGACTACTTCAAAAGCAGTTTAACTCAGCCAACTTTGCACGCATGTGGATAAGAGGCATTCAGCTTTCCGTGGGCTGAGCCATATACACAGCACCTTTGGGAAGGCCCTGAAGTGCTCTTGCTGTTTCTGGAGTGATCTTCCTGTTACAGCCTCAGCTTTTGATTAGTCTTTCTTTTGAGTTGCATGGGCAATGCCTGAAAAGTCACGTAACTTCCCAGTGTTTTCAAGTGGATGCAAATCATTGATTAGTCTGACATTACTGTATTACTACTGAGATTTAGAAATCTGAAACAGACAAAATGGATGAAAAATAACTTAAAAAAAAAAGAACAAAAAAAGAGCCTTGTCACTTCTGAGTAGATGAATGTATTCACTAGCTAAGTTAAGGGAGTTGTAAAAGAACTTCCTGCATGTTGTGGCAACGGTAGTCAAATTCAGTTGTATACAATAATTCCAAATTATGGCTACTTTGCTGACTGTTCATGCTTCTGTAGTTGTCCTCCAGACTATTCACAAATCCTGTCTGAAGATTACTGTATATGGTCATGAACACAGGAACTTGAACACCTGCTCTGGTTTTGTCTTGGGAATTGGATGACTGTGCCCCTGTCACTTCAGTGATGTTCAGGGTCTTCTCCCCTCGGCAGTTTGTAACTATTGATCTGTTACTCAGCCACTGCAGTTGACAGGAGCTTGCTTGCTGCTAGATAGGCTTCCATGCTGATTCAGGTTTTATGCAAAGTGCATGAATGCTCAGTGTCTCATGGGATCTTTGGATTTTCCTCTAATACGTCCTAATAATGTTTGTCTAATGCAGTGTCTAAATAAACTATAAATGTAGATTCTTCCTTTTCAAACCCATTAAGGGTTTCATGGATAAAGAATTTAGCAAATCATCTATCCCCAACAGTCATTCTGTTAGGAAGAGTTTAGATGGAGCTTTTATTTAATAAGAAACAAAATAATTGGAAGAGAAGAATGCTACAGTTTTCTATTGTAATAGGATTTTACATCCTCATTACCATTTTTCGTGCCACAGAATAAATTTCCATTAGACACAACTCACCGAGAGCCCTGTGTTGAAAGGCCTAGATTTATTGCCTGGATGCTATGCTTAGTTGTGCCCTTCTCTTAGAGCTGCAGTGCCTACCCAGGCCAGTGATGGCATATAAGCAAGGAAAAAATGTAGAATCATAAAATATTTTTAGTCTGGAAGGACTTCTGGAGGTCATCTGCTCCAACTCTTTCCCCTCCTAAAGAAGGGCTAGCTCATATCAGGCTACCAGGGCCTTGCCCACTTGAGCTTTTGACTATTTCCAAGGATGGCTATTCCACAATGCCTCTGGGTCTCAGTTGCCATGCTTGATTATTCACACTGTGATTTTGGGTTTCTTTTCCCCAATTTCTAATTTAAATTTCCCGTCTTGTAACTTGTGTTTGTTCCTTCTTATCCTGTCGTTGCTCGCCTCTCAGAAAAGTGGCGTTAATCCTATTTGCAGTGACAGCTTTATTTGGTTCAGTTACCAGCACAAAACATTCTGGTATTATCATTAGGACCATATTGAACATTGTCTCTTTTGAACAACATGCAGTGATTAACAGGAACTTAGGCACTGGCGCTGAATTGGACTTTATCAGTACAACTGAAATAGTTCACAGCTGCTCTTTGGTTCCTGTGTGTCTGTGCTGGAAGGGCTGCAGAAGCAACACCACTGATATTGTGTAGTTTTAATCTAGAAACATAAATCTAGCCTGCTACAGAAGGCTTATTCTGTTACCAGTTTCTGACAAAGTAGGAGTATGACAATGTAGTTGCTGTAACTGTTATTTGCACTGAGGAAGACCTTTATTCATCAGTGGAGGACCTCTGGAACTGGTAACCTAATCAGTAGTGCTCTTTGAGAACACATCAGGGCCTGAATTTGAATCCAGGTTTTCTCTCTAAACAAACCTATTTTGTTGCACAGTGTGCCATACTGAGGTACAGGTGGGCTGTAAGGAATTCCTGGAATATAGCAGCAGGACAGGAGTGTTAGCTTGAGCTGGCGCTGTCCCATGAACTATCCCTCAGGTCTTAAAAGCAGCAAGTATAGGAGTGGTGGCAGTCCAGTCTATAAGATCCATACTGAGGCAGTGTAATGTGGAGTTTATAAAAGAGTTGAAATGTGCCATGTTTTGTCTGCTTATAGGCCCATATTTCTATGCATAATATAAGCTTATTTACACGGTGTTTACTGTGGTGGCCACGCAAGTACAAGGAGGTGAGCACGTGCCATTTTAGTCAGCCTGCTATTTTCCTTGTTCCAAATCCCATAACTATTTTTGTTCCTTAGAAATGACAGTGCTCTCAAATTTATTTTTTCTCCCTCCTTTCTCTACAGTTCTTTGCCTTCGTGGTTACCTCCTGCTATGCTGGAAATACGTATTTTAGCCTTATATCCTGGCGATCACGGACTTTGCAGTAAATATTTTGTTAAAGTGAGTTCTGTAATATAAAATACCTTGAGGATTGTTCACTTTCGATAAAAGCTTGGAAGAGGGGTGAGGCATTTTTGAACATTTCTGTTAGAATTGACACAATATAAACTGAGATCAAATGATTATTTATAATAATGCCACCTTTAGAGACATCTAACACTGATTTTGTACTGTATAATAAAATGTCATACTGCTTCTTTTAAAATTAACATGATATTTTTCTAGATATTGTATAGTTGTTACTACTGAGCCTTTAATAAATCTTATTCAATGTGCCAAGTTTGTAAATGTAACTTTTTAAACGTTACAGGTATACTTTTAATACTGAGTGCTACAAATCAAAGCTTAAGATTGATATTGTCTCATTATTATGTATAAAAAGTGTAATTGTGCAGAAAAAAGACATTTGAAACTTTAAAAATAAATAAACAAATGACCCAACTGTGCATGTTTTGTAAACTGGGAGTAGAAGATTGTTTTTTTTTAATTTCTTTTTCAGAGTATAATACATTCTACTAAGAAATTCAGATGATCCTGTAAGTTTGCATATTCTAACAGCTTCTCACATTATGAGGTTGCTTTCGGAACTTGCTACTGTAGGTTTGAAGCTCGTTGAACCAATATTGTGCCTGAAACACAATTATCCTAACAAGTTTCTCAGATCCAACAGTCCCTTAGTGCTCAGTCCTTAAACAACTGAGAGTATCACAAATCGCTGGCTAAAGGTAGTACTTTTTGGTTTTTCTCCTCAGATTAGGCCATTAATCTGTCCTAATTCAAATCTGGGCTTCTAAATCATATTAAATGATATAAAGGTTAAATCCATAGAAGAATTGTCAAGGCACCAGTGCTAGAAACAAAGAAATTCCTCCCTCCTTTCCTGTCTACTGGCATCATCTGCGACTTGTTAGTTTAACAAATGAAGTTGAGGTTCACATTTAAATATCTTTGAATTGAGCAGAAGTACGACAGGAGATTATGACTTTCAAAACAGATACCTTTGAAAATTACTTTCAAATACAAATTACTTAAGGATTTTTTTCCAGGTATTATGTGGAGAGTGTAAGGTTGTGGTTATTTTGTGAGGTTATTTAAAGTTTTCCTCATTTAAAACTGCTGGTGAATCTTCTATTCTTGGATTAAGAAGATTTGGGCTGTCATCCAGTTTTCAAAAACTTACTTGGATTGATTATATATGGTAGTAGAGAAACCTTACTGCCTAAAAAAACCTTCTCTATTTCCCTTGTAACTAAATGGGGTGTGGTTACTTACATATGTGCCTTGCAGAAGAAGATTTATCAGCAGCCAGCTAATGCTGTTCTCGATCACATGGTTTTGTTGTTGATTGTCTGTTGGAGTCATGGGATTTCAGTGTAAGGGAAGCCAAAATATTATTTAAAAATCTATATTTGTCTGCAAATTGGATTTGGCCTGCACAACATAGGTCAGGCTCTCTGCTGCTTGCTAAAATTATCCAGTTGTGAGAAGGAAGAATGGCTACCAAGTATGCATTTTATCTACACAGATAAAATGTGTCATTACAATCCCATATGCTCTTTTCCATCGCTGGAAAAAAAAATCAGAGGCATCGAAATGATCTAAATGTCAACTGATAAAATGCGACTAGAAATATAGCCAGAATTAAAACCTCATCAGTGATTTCTCCTCAGTAAAAAATGCTTTAGTAGTAATAGAAATGCTTTCTTAAATGATATTTGATGTACTTGTTTTTAGTCCAAAGGATGTGACTATGTTTGCACAAGCATTTCATGATTTTGTGGTATCTGTAATATTCTGGTCTAGAGTCGGAACCCAGACATCATTTGTGGACAGAAGTAGCAAGAGAGTGTAGAGCTAAGAGGTAGTTCTACATTTCATCCAGTTTATCTAAACCTGTCATGGAAATGGTGTGTTACATGTCAGAATAAACCCATTAATGAAGGACAAAACCAGATAAGGAATGATTCTGGCAAAATACCCACCTGCTCTCTGAGTCTTCAGCACTGAACCTCAAGGGGAGATGTGCGGAGTGACTTCCAAAGACAAATCTGTGAGTCGAATCCTTAATTCTGAATTTAAAAAATACATCCTAGACAAAAATTTGCTTTGTGCTTGGCCTTGCTTCCCCCCCCCCCCAAACCATAACGTACCTGCCTTGCTCTTTCCTTTTAGAAAGATAATTATCTCACTTCCCATGCTCTTTCTCGTCTGTCTTATTTCTCATCTGTTGCCCAGATACCAACCTGTTTTTCAAGTGTTTTGGTTATCTAGTTAAAATTGAAGGAATCTGTACAAACTGAGCATTCCTTCTGAAGTTTGCTCCTCCTATTTCAGGCCTGAAGAAAGGCATAAGCACCCAAAAGGTCATCTTCCAGTGCATTAGTCCTAAATACTGATCTGCAAACTATGACTTAATGCATTTGTATATTCTAATGTTGATAAAGAAGACAAGCTAGCTGTGGTTTATCGTATAACAATTAAAACAACACTTGTATCTATGAGCATAGGTTAGTACTCATAAGATTTAAAGAAACCTTAAAAGAACAACTGGTAAGTGATGAAGTCATTAGTGAAATTCTTAATATAGATATTTAGAAGAGTAAACAAAATGCTAATCAACTTGCAAAATGGAGGTATTTGACATGATAAATAACTTGTTTCAGACAGTGTAATGGTTCTGAAAACTCTAAGTCACCTACATACATATGGTTACTCAGTGTCAACTTATGGCCATTAATTTTCATTTCTTAAGGAGCTGTCAGTACCTTTTTTCATTATCATACATAATGCACTTAACAATACAAAGTAAATAGCATGAGAACTATAATAAAAACTTCAAATGTAAAAGTGTTGAAAATTTGACTTTGTCCCAGTGGTTCACAGAAGATGCCTGTATTGCTGAGCAAAAAATATGACTGTTATTCTACTTGTATTAATTTAAAGGTATTTCTAGTTCACTGGGCTGAACTTGAATTAGCGGGGCCCCAGTCATATACACGATTTCAAAAAAAATAAGGAATTAAAGAAGCTGAGTGAGTGGTTAAAAAACCCGTATTTCTTAATAGGAAGTGCAGAAGTTATGGGAACCTTCCTCCACAGGGCTCCTAGAAACCTATAACTATGCAGACTTCTGAACAGGAACTGTAAGGAGAAGAGCGGGGAGAAAATTAAAAAAAAAAATCAGCTGTTTAAAACCAGAACAAAATCTTTTTTCTTGGCAGCTAGCATTTTTCTCTTGTGGAGGTAGCCAGTGTTGTAGATTTGATCTCTCATGACATGAGAGAAAATGTAGTGGGACAAGTAATATCTTTTATTGCAACTACTAGCTGGCTTAATAGAAGTCCAAATTTATGTACTGCTTAGTTTACTATGGACTATTGCCCTGGCAAACCCATCCTGCTCATGTAAATTGCTTACACCAGCCCCTTAGTTGCAGTGGGGATCATCTGAACTTGCCTGTCTTCCTAGAACAATTTTAGTTGCTGAAGGAGCTATTAAATACTAAATACGAACAGAATGTGCATCCTAACTCCAAAACAGAGCAGCAGAAGATGGGCTTACTACTCCAATGAGTATAAAAGTGGCGTATACCCAGCTCAGAGGCCCACTATTACCTCACTTGTCAGAAAGGAGAACAAGTTATTTTTAAACTTGAAGAAATATTTAACTTCCTTTTCTTCATTTTGTTAGTATCTCTGCATGATTTAATTCAAACAATGGCGCTGAGACACTTGGGCAGCAACAGGCAAAACTCTAATGACTGTCCATTTAATGCAAATAGTTTTTATCTTCTACAAGATCGGGAATCAGAAGGTTTGGGTTGTTCGTTTGAAAGAACAAATGCTGTTTGCAGCTGCACCTCCACAGCGAAGAACCGGAGTAGCTCCCCTCCAGGAGCATCACTGACAAACTTTGAGATGCCGAAGGGGTCTTTTAGCATCCCAGGAAAGCTGCTCGCTGCTGCGGTCGCCGGTTCTCTCCGGAGATCCCCTCCGGGACCCCGCACTGTACCGCGAGGCGTCCCCCTTCCTGCCTGGAAACCTTCCCTTGTTTCCATGTAACCGCCT
>VXAY01000179.1:115339-162601 GCA_013399855.1 Oxyruncus cristatus
TCCCGCCCCGTCCCGCCCCGCCCCGTCCCATCACGTCCCATCCCAGCCCGTTCCCCTGTCCCGGGACGGGCAGCGGCGAGAGGAGCCTGGGACGGAGCGATGTCTCACGGGGCACGGGTGATCCGCACCGGGGTGAGCAGCGGGGGCCCCGCGGCCCCGCCGGCCGCCACCGTCGCCTCCTCCTCGGCGGGCTCGGACGCGGAGCTCATGGACGGCGCCC
This sequence comes from Oxyruncus cristatus, assembly GCA_013399855.1. NCBI lineage: Eukaryota > Metazoa > Chordata > Aves > Passeriformes > Cotingidae > Oxyruncus > Oxyruncus cristatus. The sequence goes on from VXAY01000179.1 coordinate 115,560, forward strand.
ATTTCCGCTCCTGCGCCGGCATGCTGAAGGGGGCCCAGATGNGGGCGGCCCCTGGGCGCTGTCGGGGCTCCTGCCGGGGCCCTCGGAGCCCTCCGCGGGTACCGCGGTCATCGCTGCGGGACGGTTCTTGTGGCGACGAGTCTGGAGAGCGTCGTCAGGGGGTGCTGGGGCCGCGGCTCCTTGCGGTGTTGCCCCTCAGTTCTCGCGGTTCGCGGCATGACGGAAAGTTCATGGTCCTCGGTCTGTCAGAACCTGCCTTTGCGTCTACCTAAAGCAGCGACGAGCACTTCTGTTCGTTCAGATGAACGTGCAGGAGCCCAGAGTAGTCAGTATTAACTTTTTGCCACTAATAACGATAACACTGTGATGCGACAGCACATCGTGCTGCAATGCAACACCTCATTCCTTAGCATGGGTAAGTTTTTGGAAGAAAGCTGGGCCAAGTGCCTGTGCTGTCAGGGATCTGATGTGGTAAGGGTGAGCACCACAGCTGGGACTGCTGGTCCAGCTGGCTCCGTGCCCTGTCTGTCAGAGATCTCCAGGCGGTGACCTAGTGACATGGGGAGGGATGTGAGAGATGTATGGCTGAAATTCAAAAGAAATCAATAGCAGAGTGCTGCCAGAATTTGAACTGATGTCTTAACTTGACTTAGCATAGGAAATTTAGCTCCATGCAGATGTGGAGAGGATTAACAGATGGATAAGCTCTTTCTCATTTCTGTGGCTCACAATTATCTGTGGAGAGATTTGTCTGCTTAATTACCGTAGTGGCAGTCAATAAGGCCTAGGAAAGAGCATGGAAGACATCATGTAGCAGTACCTCCACACAAACATTTTCATCCTGCAGAAACTTGTACCTTGACAACATTTTGTGCTGGAGTTGTAGCCTTCATCTTTTATAAGCCCCCAATGCCTTTTTCCCCTGCCTTTATTTGTCCAGTCATTTTTTTAAAGCTGTGTGGGTTACTAGCACCCAGGTTCCTAAACTGACATTAGAAGGTAGGAATCGCTTTGTTCTAGGTTACTGTGGAGTAATATCAAATCCTGAAGTTTCTCTTTAAAAGCTGCCCAGTTTCTTCCAGTTCATTGTTAGCCATCAGCTGCCCTTAGAAATGAGCCTTGGTAGCAAGAGGCAAAACTGGATGTGACTGGTCATGGCTACCTGCACCTGCTGAGCGTTTGTCCTGCGCTTGTGAGACCTCAGACTTGACCCTCGCTATGAATTCTGCTTGGTAGGAGCACAAACAACTGTCTGCTGCCTTCTTGTCACTTGGGTTGTTCCCAAACCGTTGAGTGCATCTGGAGAATCTTCTCAGGAGACAAGTGACGTCCTTTTGAGCACGTGTCTACATTGCAACTGAACCTGTAGCCCTAAAAAATAAACTTGTGCTTTGCTGATGAGCTAAAATTCTTTTTGCTTTTACCACTGTGGAGAGAACCGTTCCTTTTATGGACTAGAAATAACTAGTCCTCTCTGCTCTCCATCGTGCTGTGGTGTCACTACAGCTATGACAAGTGACTCTCAAAGCTAGCATGGCATGCTTATTTGTGCTGTAATGTCAGTTTTTGGTGCACATATCAAGTGTGTGCATACTTTACATGCTTTACATATTTTCGTGTACTAGATGTAAATCTATGTAATTTTATGTAATACTTCACATACTTTACATAAAGTCGTATTTTATCAATGCCCTTCAATATAAAATTTATCAGCATTTAAGCAAGTGGCTTTCTGTGGTGACTTTAAGAAAGGTTAAAATAATGTACATTATTTTCCCTTTGCGCTCTTTAAGCTTCACATTCTTATATTTTTTCCATTTTCCAGTTTGCCTGTAAATAGGAGTTACCTCAGATATGCAAGGAACTTCTGGCAAACGAACTTCTTTTAATATCACATATCACAATAGTGTCTTCTTGACAAATAATTTCATAAGAAAAATAAATGTTTGTGCTGTAGCACGTAGAAATAACCAGGATAGGTTAGTTCTAAATTAACTCCTGCACCGAATAAGAGAGAGCCAAATATTTTCACAACTCTCCTTTATCTCTTCTCGACAGTATTTATCTATATCCACAGATCCATTTATGTTAGCATTCAGTTCTTCTAGTATGAAGTGATGGCAGGATCTTTTTTCTTAAAAATTTCTTTATGCTAAATCTATGAACATTGCTGCACTGGTGTTAATGTGGCTGGTGGGACTGTGGTCTTACTGAGAATGAGAACCATTATGCTGGCAGAGTGCAAAGGTAAGGTCTTTTGGGTTAGATATGTGTCACACTGAGTTGTGTACTGTACATAACCAGCTGTGGTTGTGGGTATGAAGAGGAAACATTACAATTTTTGTTATCTCCTTTCTTCCTCAGTCCCTTTTACCAAGAAGTAAAGTCTATGGTAGAAAGCAAGAAAGAAATATTTCGTCATTTACTGTAATGTTAGGGGCTGTTTGCTGTAAGACAGAAGAACTAAAACTCAGGGATATTGAAGAGATTGTGCAATGTGAATGGCCGCTAATTTCTGAATGTTACCACTGCCTTCTCTTGAAGTTCTGGGTGCTGTGGTGTCTAGCATAGAATGAAATTAGGAAGACAAAAAAGTGTCTCTTGCTTGTAAGCCTACACAAATTCCTTTACTTTTTTTGCTAGAGAATTTCTTTGACCTTGCAGAATGATTAGAGCTTTGAAAAGACCGAGTATTTTATGCCTTGACCTCAAATCTTAGGGAATGGTCTGTAAATATTTTGAAAATAAAATGGAAGAGAAAACATAGTCGTGTGACTTGTATATTTTGTGTGGCAGTAAGACAGTTTGAAACCAGCTTTTCTGTGAGTGACTATTGTACTAATGTTAGCTGGGGCTCCACTGTCAAAATCCAGGCTGAATTGAAGCTCTGATTTTAACAGGAAGTTACAAAGCGTCTTCAACATCTAACTTACTTCAGCTAGTTTAACTTGATGTAATATAGCTTTCACTTTTTCTTTCCTTTTTTTATTCTCTTTTTTTCTCTCCTCTTTTTCCCCCCTCTGTTTTGGGTGTTCTTTTGTTTTGTTTTGTTTTGTTTTGTTTTGTTTGTTTTTGTTTGTTGGGTTGGGGTTTTTTTGTGTTTGCAGTTTTGCCAATATCTCTTAGATTCACAGGGATACATGTAGGATCCAGGCTCCCAGTGTGGCCACCTTGGTTCTGTACCAGCAGTGTACTACTAAGTAAGTGTGTGAGTGAATGTGTATCAGTGTGCACAGTACACTTAGACCAGAGAAACTAAATGACTTGAAATTTAGCCAGCCTGACACGTGGCAATCTTCAGCACGTTGCACTGTCTGTGCTGATTTGTTTGTAGCACGTTTGCTCTATGTCCGTGCAACTGCTGGTCTGTTTTATTGTGAGACTTTCTAGGAACCTGTGGTGTTTAGCTTGGCAAGTTCTCAGTAGATGGGTTCTTGGAAACTTCTTGAGGCATCCTGTGCCATTACAGACAGCAGTATGAGTGTGCTGTCTGTATTGTCCGTACTGTCACCAGAGTGGCTCAAATGCCAATGTTGATAGATCCAAACAAGTCTGATTCAGATGAATTTCTTGTAGAGCCCTCATGTGCTTTTTATATTGTGCTTTTTATATTTTTGCTGCTGAAGTCTGGAGGATGCCACTGATGCTGTATCAGAGTAGGTCCTGCTTTCAGCACAGCCCATGTTTGACACTGGAGCCTGTATAGGTATCACACCATCTTAGGCACTTGGCTGGTAGGAACAGCTGTGGTGGTATCACCTGTCCAAACTGTCTGATGCAGACATTTGCAGGAACGTGACCACTACAGACTGAAGAGAGAAAAGGAGTGTTGAGAGCTCACATGTAGAAGAGCCATCACAGCACAGCATGTGCTTGTGTAGTCCTTTCAGGCTTCTCAAACTGTTCGTGGACCGCTCCTTTTTTCTGGACTCCGAGAGGTGTGGAGTGACCCATGGCCTTCTTTGCCTCTCTTTCACCGCCTTCAAGTTGGGCCAAGCTAACTTTGGTCACAGTTCAGACTGAAGGCGATTGTTCCCACAATAACACTGTTGTTACTGTTACAATAGTTCTGTCACAGTAAGCAGAGACTCAAAATACAGGGTGTTTTAAGCTAAAACCAGTGCTGATTCTGTAAGCCAAATATGAGCCAGGAAAAAGCAGTTTCACCAGGCAGAAGAAAATCAAAATTGCCTTCTTGAGGCTGAAGAAAAGATTTACAAGCAGTTGCAATGTAAAAAAAGGATAAACTCAATAAAAGTTGACTTACAACATCATTTTAACTTGTTAAAAATGGTAAGGCGATTGTTAAAACTTTTCTACTGAGTATCTATTTCATTTCCAAAGCGTGTCTTGACAAAAGCAGTGACATACTTGACAAGTGAATGGCCAACAAGACAGTCTGTAATTCTGAGTAACTTTGAAGTGTGCTGAAACCTCCCTGGGCTGTTTGTATACTAACATACAGTTGAATAATAGTGTTCAAGAGAACATTCATTCATCTAACACTGAAAGCTAGAAAATGCTGGTAGGTTGCTAGAGCCAAGTTCTGTTTCTGAATGTGCGGTATCATATCAGACAAATTTACTGGGGAGCTATATTCAGAAAAAGTTGAAATATAAAAAGAAAGCAAAATCTGCTTGTGAAAGAAAACAATTCCTAATCAAAACCATTGATACAAGAAAAGGAAATTCACAAACACAAATGATGTTTGGAATGATATAAGAGCTACTAAATCTTCTGACTCGATCTTGAGACTGAAATTTCTCTCTGTCCATGGAGGTGATTGAAGTAAAACATTTAATTCTTTTCAGCAGTGCATCAGTGACATGTGATTTTGCCTCTGTGGTAATAAAGCTGCTCAGTCAGAAGAGAGAAATTGTGGTGATATGAGGAGATGCTGAAACTGTTAGCCTGTCTGTGAGTCCCGTGTGTGTAGACTGCACTTTCTGGTGGATTGAGGAAAACCACCCAAGAATGTGCAAGGTCTTCAGTCTGCAACTGATGCCCCAAAAGGTGCAATAAAACTGTTTAGAGACAGAGTTTTTAGCTTTTAAACAGCAAAGGTATTTATTGCAACGTTGGGGAACCCCCAGCTCGTGCTGGACAAAGAGCTCCAAAGTCCTTGGCACTGATCAAGGAATATATACAGTTTCTGTGAGAGATTGCAACATTTGACATGCATATTTATACAATTGCAATGTCAGATTATAATATTCATAATAGGCGGAGTCAGGGCGGAGTCTGGGGTGGAGTCCTTCTTTTGGGGTGATCCTTGGTGGGAGATCCTGTTACTTCGGCCTCGGTAGGGGTCATTTTCTCTCATCCTCGGTGAACTTTTCAACTTTCTCTTGATTCTACTGACTTCATGGTGAATTTTGCAAGACCCTTGGACTCAAGCCCCTATTTCGCCCCTTATCTTTCTGTGCTTTCTAAACTATGTTTTTATGTAGGTGTGTAGGCATTCCTTTGGTGCACGGTACCATCTCCGGCTAATCCCTGGGTTCTGATTTCCTTCAGCTAAGAGCAAGGCCTGCATTCTGAGTTAACTCTTCAGGGCCTTGTTCTGCTTCACAACTATGTGATAAACTACTGGCTAAGACATAAGACAAGTTTTTAGAAGCAGAGTTATTTTGAGGCCAAGGTCAGAGCTATGTGTTGGAGCTGATAATTATTTTTGATATTCTGCTAGAAGCTGCAGTAAAATTGACCTTGCTGGGCATACGGAGCAAAGAGAGTGAAAAAAAATTATTCCAAGTCTTAGATAGCTCCAAAGAAACATTAGCAATAAGGAATGTCTAAGCCTAGTAATTAAACCCCACAGGACTGGGAAGTCCTGTTATTTCCACTCTGAGAACACCAAAACAGGCTGGCTTGGCCAGTTGTATTTTTTCCATGCCTCTGCTCTGGGTGGCCATTTTATAATTTCTGTCCAGGTATTTGCGTAAGAGCTGGGAACAAACAGTGTGTTCTCTGCATGTTAACCAAGGAGTGCTTGGTGGCAGGCTGACAGAGTTTTATTTGGTGAGGCAGAACTTCACAAGCAACACCAGTTAAAGGAATTTTCTCTTTCTGTTTTGTCTCCATGCAGTTGTTCTCAGCTGCAATGATGCAGATGTTCTCCAGGTTACACAGTACCGGGGAACTAATGGAGCTGTACTTCAGCGCTCTGGTTTTCTTTTTTCCATGTCAGTTTTTAGGGAACAGTGCAACCATAGAGGCTACTGTCAGCAAGAGCAAGTGTCTGGCACAGAAGGGCAGGAAATACATAAGCTTGAAGTGGTTCCATGTGTTTCAAACCACAAGCTGAGAATGTAGTCCCTTTTTCTCTTGGGCAGGAGAAGGTTTTGTACCATCTGTTTTAATTTCTATCTATTTCAGCAAAAAAGAAACTAGTAATTTTTCTGATGTTGAAACCTCTCTAGAAGGCTAAAAAAAAATCAACTCCAGTACATTTTGTAAAAAGACAATTATAGTCATTATTAAAAACTAGTGTGTCTCTGCTCTGAATGTCAGTGAATGTTTTATTTGTATCCTAAAAGAGACTTCCTGAAAGCACAAAGTTGGAGCTATCATGCATTGCTTGTCCGACTCATCCATTAGGATTTGTTTCAATACATTCATTAGCAACCTGTGTGCATGTAGTGCTCTTTCTGTAGAGGTAATTGAACAGGGCTTAACAAATACATTTTCTGAAACAACAAAAAAAAGGAAATGAAGCCCAGAAATTTACCACATCACCTGAGACATGTTTAGTATGCCTGAAAGAGCAGAGGGAAGTATTGGCAATGGTTTCCTGGCACATTTGTTTTATGGGAAGTTAAATTTGCAGATGCTGTTTAAAAATCTTAATCAGATGCACATAGGATAATAGGGTGTGGTGAAAAGCATGAGTTCTTATATGTTTTAAGAAGTGCGAGAGCAGTGTTTTCCCTGTCTTCACCCTGTTTGGAGACAGTGTCTCTTTGAACATCCTCCTCTCCAGCCACGGAGTAACAGAAAACAGCAGATCACAAGTTCAGTTTCCACATGCTCAGAGCCTATAATTGATGAAGAGCATCTTGCCAAGTGTCCTTCACTGGGTTCCAGGGCTGTATGTGCTGGAACAATTTGTTGTCTCATCTTGATCCAGTAGAGGCTGTGGCTGTACCTCAGTGAGAGGAGCATACCTGACCCTGAGGCTCTGGTGCCTGCTGTGCATCACCGGGGTATTCTTCCCCAAGCCAGAGAGTGTTTGCTTCTGTGAGTAAGTGTTTCCTCCGCTCCCCTCCCTGGGGAGTCCTTGTGAGGTATTCACTTGGTCCTGTGGCTGAGTTGTCTCCTTTGTCACGTCACGTGTGCGGTGGCCTTGTCCTCCTATTCTGTGGTGATATGTAAAGTATACAGCAGCCAGAAGTTGCTACTTTCTGTGCTCGGAGATGGAACTCTGAAACTGCTGTGATTTCCTTTCGTCCACCTGTGAGCTTCCTCTTCTTTGCATAACTCAGATTCTTAAGGGTCATTTGATGAATGTAATGGCCGGGACAGATGTGCCTGGCTGGTCAAGGCTAGGTGTCTGCAGCTTTCAAAGCCAAAACAAACTTGGCTGCTGTTCTTGCAACAATAGCAGCAGCTGTACTGCTTAGGGCTTGCTCTCCTGCTCGCAGCTTCCCACGGGGAAAATGGAAGTGTGATGATGAAAAGATTGAGAAACTGCCTTCAGGGGGAATTGTCGTTTAATGTTTTTGGTGGTTTGTTGTTTTAAGGGTTTTTTTCTTTAAAAGTACCACTAGCGAGTTCAAGAAACAAGTGCTGACTGATGGGAAAGAAGTATGCTGTTAACATGAGATGACCAGCAGCAGCTGCAGAAGAGCAGAATGACTTAGCCTATTTTCTTCAAGTCTGTAATCATGCTTTGCAAGAGCTCTTTTCTCTGTTTGGGAAAAGCGCAGTCCCCAGTTGCTGCTTCTCACCTGCTGGCTAATTGAGACTTTTGGCAATTGCTTGAGTATACAAGTTCCTAGTAGATATAGGAGTGCTGTCCCAGTGTGTTTGAGAGGCCTCCCAGTCTCCAGGCAGCCACTGAAAGCTGTCAGCTGCAACAGTGCCACAGGGGAATCTCATCTATTCTCATTTTTCACCCCTCATTCTCCGCCCTTCACTTCCCTGGCACCTTGCCAAGCATCAAGTGTCTGCACTTAGGAAAGGTCATTCTTTTGTGTGCTAAGGCCCAGCCTGATTCAGCAGCCAGGTTGTGATGATGCCAGTTGATCTGGAAATTGTCATGACGTTTTCAAGAACTCGCACCTGTTTTGTCCTGATAAAAATGCTGTTATGCCAGCACAGCTAACAGTGTGAACTTTGGTGATGTAAACAAGTCCTCCTCTTATTCCAGGAGACCTTGCTCAAGGCCCCATTGACATGGCTGGCAAAGCTTTTGCTGGAGATGGTAGATGTGAGCTTTTTAACTGCTGTCTGCGACTGCCAGGTGTCCGTGTGGTGTTCTCTGAGGCAGGGAGAGCTACAGCAGGTGTCAACTGACGATTTGAGTCAGTCAAGCACTAAATGCCTCAGACAGTGAGAACGGGCTGTGCTGTGAGCAGCATCTGTGAGGGTGAGTGATGAACAGATTGCTTGCTGAGGGCTTCTGGGTGGAGGCACTGAGACTTCACCATGTGGCTCTCAAGTTATCCTTATCTCAATAGCAATTTCCAGGAAGATGAGATTGCCTTTTTTTTTTTTTTTTGGTGCATCTAGTTTGACAGGTTAACTAGAATGCTTGTTGCCATGAGGTGCAGGTTTTATGTTGTATGTTCCTGCCTAAGTAGCTGTTTGTTGCTAGATGTGTATTGGATATCCAGGTCAAGGTGGAAACTTTGCAGCTTGTTGTGCAGAGTTTGTGGGAGTTTGTTAATAAAAAATAAATACTCTCTACCCTGGGCTTCAAGCAGCCAGCCAGTCTGAGCCAGGCTTCGCTGGTCAGCCAACATGGGCTCCTTCTCTGTAGGTGGTATTGCCATGCATGGTTGGTGAAACCATTTTTAGACAGCCATGAAATTTTTCTACAAGAGCTCTGTGGCTCACAAGTAAGGAAAAAGCTCTTTCTGTATTGTGTCACTGGCAATAGGGGACTATATTGACTTTTTAAAGGGGAAACAATACAAACAACCCAAACAATATACCTGAGAGTGGTTCAGAGCCATGGATTCAGAGGAGCCTTCCTTCTACAAGGAGCTCGTCTTTCCAGCTGACTAAAAGGAAGTATGGCAGGTGAGTCTCCTACCCACAAGGAGGTCTTCCTCTCCAGACCCAGCGCTGGTGAGCTCTGTGCTGCTTTTGCAGCACCAGCCTCAAAGTACAAAGTTCTCCAGCAATGTCTACATACCCTAGCTGTGTTTGAACCTCCATGCACATGTATATTCCGGTATATCATTGTTGGATTCCATTCTGCCACTGAGAGCCACTCTTCTGCCATACCTTAAGACAGCTCAAACCTCTTAAACATTAGGTTCTGCCAAACCCAGTTGTGCTGGCCTACAGTTCTCCTCCCAGTCCTTTTCTTTCTGTTGCCTCAGAAGCACCCTCTGTGCTTGAGTGTTCTCTCTCTTGAGTCTGCAGTGTGGACTGTCTTCTGTCATTCTGTCTGACTCTTGTGTTTACCAGATCAAAAGAACATTAACATGGCTCTCCGGGAAGATCTAGATGCTGGAAGTGCTTGCCTTGCAGAAGAGAGAAGTAGCAATCACAACTTGCTTTGCAATTTTTTAATCTGGAGAGATTTGTTAATATTAATCCCTCCATTTTCAGTTGCTATCAGCAGATACTCCACTTTTTATTAGAGGACTCTGGAGATTCAAGGCACTTGCAATGTTTTTTACTTCCTGTAATCTTCTGAGTTACGATATAGGTAGATGGTCTCAGAGTGGAGTGAACTACATCAGGAGCCATGTGCATGCATGCTTTTTGCAGCAGTCAGGTTGTCTTTTCTAAATGGGCTTGTTTGTGTAGGACACAGATTCCCAACAAGCACCACAACAGGCTGAGCCAAGGACTGTGTTTTTGCATCTGCAGAAAAAACCCCAAACAGTTATATAGAGGACGTGTCTTTGCTCTTACCTGAAACAGCAGGTTTGTCTATGATTTGGGGTTTATGACTTGATGGGAGAGACCATTGGAGCGGGTGGCAGGCTGGCTGTTTCATGGGGGCTGTTTTCTGCATAGAAAATTAACTCCTTATTCATAGAGGAATAAGTTACGTGCTCCCAAAGTATAGGGTTCTCCTGGCTTTGTCCAGAGTAGTCCTTGCAGTCATAGCAGGTGGCACCTCTTTGAAAGTCAGAGGGAAAGCAGCTGTGACTCCCAGAGTTAGAACCCTTCTGAGGCATTGTCAGTATTTAAAATTCTGCTCCTCTCCTTTGCAGACATGCTAACAGTCAGTTGTGCTATTGATACTGTTTTGCAATGAGTTTTATGTGTTTTGGGAATTGTTTGTAACTTGCATATGGCCCTTGTGCAATGTTACTAAGTTGCTGCAGTATTTTGAGTGTCATGTGTGCATCTTTTTTATAGATTGAAAAAACTTACTGATAGTCCTTTTACAGTTGAAGTATTTTAAATTTAAGTTGATTTTGGAACAAATCTGTTAAAATTGAATTGGCAAAAGAAGAAATGAAATTATGAGGTTGTTGGTAACAAACTTTTTTTTTTTTAATTAATTCTCTACTTGATGAGAATATAGCCTATTATTTGCCATTTAACTATGAAACCCTCAGTTTTCAGTTAATAACGTGCAGGGTTATTTGGTGCCTTTTGGCGTGGTGCAGTGGTGGTGCAGGCAGCTGTGGGGATTGAGGCAGGAAACTAGTTTGGCTGGCAGGGGCGGGATTGAAGTCCTGTGATCAGTGGTAGGCAGGACTTAATTGCTGCTAGTCATTACAAAGAATTGCCTTTTTAATGATCATGGCTAACACCCTGCAACAAGGCCTCTTTAATAATGTCCTTCATATGCTGGTTCTGGGATTACCCCACATGCTTTCCTACCACTGAGGCCTGTGCCTGAGCAGATAGATAACTTCTTATTAATAGATACAGCATTCTGCTTGCTTGTACTTAGGATTGTCCTCTTATTGGAGTTGTAGAGGGTCTGAATAAGATTATTTTGTCTTTTCTCACCCTCCCACCATTTTTATCTTCAATAAATAGCCTGTGGATGGTGGTGCACAAGAGAAGTCACTTATCAGAGGCCAGGCAGCCTCCTTATTTTAGCAAAGCAGCCAGACAAAAAGGAAATCTGCCCAGACGAAGGGGCTGAAAGATTATTGTGCAACCGAAGACTGACTGCTTCACAGAACCATGCACTTGAAGGCATCTGATTTCATCTGTCATTAATGAAGTTTCAGATGGACTGTGCTCTTTATCTTCTTTTTCTAGTAGGGGTTTGTCTGTTACAGCTCACATTTCCAGCACTTCCCTGGAAGAAGGAAATCTTGATTACAGCAGCAGTCAACACTGCTGCTTAAATTAGCTGAACCAGTCTTGCATGATCTACAACTGTAACCTTGGCCTGCACTTTGCTCATCTTTCTGTTTTGGGAAGCTCTTAAAAAAGTTATTTTACTCCACCAGAAGTATGTGCTTAATAATATGGGGGCGTTGCTTCACTGTGTTGAGGTGTAACATTTGGAAATGTACAGCTGCAGTCAGTGACATTTCTCTGGGGCATGGTTATCCTGATTGGCTCGCGTAGGGATGGAAAATTCCATTTACCATCTTGGCTGGTGTCATAAGCTGGAAACTTTGACCTTTTTTTCATTCAAACACAAAAAGAATTTAGCTCTTGTTATATTGTTGGCTTTTTTAAAAATGGCTGTGATGAAACGGGATGAGAGTCAGTGCTGTCCCTTGCCCCAAATCTGTAGACACAGTTTCTGTACATCTGCTTGCACTAGAACTTGGGTAAGTTTTAAGAGAGTGAAAGTAAAACAGGTTTTATCAATTTCATGGGTAGTTCTCAGGGTCCTTCTTTTTTCAGATTCAGGAGGAGTGACATTTAAAGCAGGTTTATCAGTCCTCCAGCAAGTACAATGGATGGGGGAAATAAAGCACTTTCAGGTATTGCCAACTACCAACTGAAGGCTGGTAAAGCAGAGCTGCTGCCTACAGTCTTTGTGCAGGTGTAGCACTATGCTGAATCCTGTCCCCTGACATTTTGCTCCTGAATCGTGCTAATTTTCAGTTAGCTAAGCTAATTGCAATACATGTCCTGATGCAAGAGATAAGGGAAGATAGCTAGGAAACATTGAAAGAGGGAATTGTGGTGATTTGGCATGTATAGAGGGAAGTTCGAGTGGGAAAGAATGAGAGATATGAAGGAGAAGAAAAACAGAGTGTAGTGTAGGAAAGAATAGGAAAGGGGAATAAGCAGAAGAAAAGGAAAGGAAACACTGGAGACAAAAAGTTACTGTATGACTTCTCATGGGATAGTATAGTAGAGGGGAGTACAGTCAAGGAAAAAAAAAGGAAAATATTCTGAAAAATACAAGGATGTGGTTGTATGTTGCCTGGCAAAGTAATTAAATGAAGAGATAACACAGTGCTGGATGGATTATACATGATGCTGTGTGTCTCATGGTATTATGATAAAACTTTGAGATAAGAGTTACAGTGTTTTTCTAGAACTGGGCACCTTGAGGCAATTTTGCTTCTTGTTAACATTATCTTTCCTCCCTGCAATTTAGTTGGCATTTCACATCATATTTCTATATAGAAAAAGAAAATTATTATCCATAGTTCAAAATTACATGGCAAGACAGCAGTTTCAGTCTGCCAGTTTAGTGCATGATCTTGGGATTTGCAAAAACCATATTCAGTGTCTTTCTGCAATGAAGATTTTTAATACTGTTCTTTGTCCTACTGCAGCAGCTAGAAATCCAGACAAGGGGTAGGCCACGTGCAATGGGTTAACCCCAGCCAGCAGCCAAACACCAGCCTCTCACTCACTCCCCTACCCTCTTGGGTGGGGAGAAAATAGAAGGAAGGCAAAAAGACCCATGGATCAAGATAATGACAGTTTTATAAAGAAAGCAAAGGCTGCACACTCAAGCAAAGCAATAATTTCATTCGCTACTCCCCATCGACAAGTGTCCAAGGTCAGGCTGGATGGGGCTCTGAGCAACCTGGTCTACTGGAAGGCATCCCTGCCTGTGGTCAGGGACTTGTAAATAGATGGTCTTTAAGGTTCTTTCCAACCCAAACCATTCTGTGAGTCTGTGATTCTATGTGCAATGGTTGCTTTGGAAGAGAAACACCGTAACCTAAACCGTTTTCCCTTAAACCTCCTTTTCCTGAGCTTTTATCACTGAGCACAACAACATCATGGTCTGAAAAATCCCATTGCTCAGTTGAGCCAGCTGTGACTTGCCTACTTGTGAGCCTGCTTTGGGGTAAGGGGAGGGAGGAGGAAGCAAGCGTTGCTGCTGTGCAAGCAGTGTTCAACAGCAGCTGAGAGGCTGATGTGTTATCAACACCTTTTAACCGCAGGAAGCCCATCTCCACACGAGCTGCTGTGAAGGCAGCTTATATTGCACCCACACCCAGCACACCAGCACTGTACACAGGCACGGTGGGGAAGGGTAACCTCTACTTCACAGTCATTAATGGAATTGTGAAAGAACAGCTGGATACGGGTGAGTGACAATGTGCGGTGCAGAACACTCAGGGATGGTCAAGAGGATGAGTGGTAAAGTAGTCCAAGCCTTAAAGATTACACTTCCAGTTAGAAAACAATTCATTTGCAATGTTTTGTGTATGGTGGGGTTTTTTGCAAAGCTCGATCACAGTCTATTGTAAGTAAATAAATGACAGACAGGAAAAAAATACTAATTTCCATGTTACAGTGAGCTAGGACTCTCATTTTTGTTTATCTCTTGTGCTGTGGTAGCCACAGATTGACCACAAAGCAATTCTCAGAAGACCAACCTTTTGCTACTGTTTGCCTGTTCTGTGGCTTTCTCCTCAGATGATTTTCCCACATGCCTGTCTGTTACATCTGTGATTTGTTGATTGCTGGTTTGGGCTTTTGGAGAGGAGGCCAGGGGGAAGAAGGATGGGGGGTTTATTGTTTGTTTTTTCTTTTTGGTGGGCATCTGTTCTCATTCATACTGTAAAGGAAAACAGTCATCTTGCCCTAGATGTTTATTAGTCGTGCTCAATGTTTTTGCCTTATTTTTACATGTCTGAGGTGTTCTGAGGGCAAAAACCTTTAGCAAATGCATGTAAAGTCTTTATTAGTCCTCATTTGGAAAAGGGGGGAGCTGAAGCAGTGAAACACGTGATTTACTGAAGTTCAGACTGGTTACAAAACAGGTCAGGATTCAAGAGCCACTGACTTTTAATTCCTCCCTTGTTGTGTCAATGTTCGCCTGTAGAAATGGGCCTCTCATGCTCAGAACATTAGGCTTTCCTTTAGTGCAGGTTCCTGTCAGTACTGGAGAACATGCTGGATTTATGTTTGTGCAGGTAGTTGCATCAGAGGAAAATTTAGGTCTCTCCAAACATTACAAAAGAACTAAGTCTTGGTAGTAAAGCCAGTGCTTTATTTATGACATCCATTAGAGCAGGACAGTAGAAAAAGATCATACAAAGCACTTTCACAGATTGATTCCTGGGTTATAAAATTGTTCTGTGGTCAGATAAACTACAGTCTTCTACTGCATGAAGAGGCAGAAAAGGCTTAGTGGTGCCAGCTGGCCTGAAGGTAACATGGAGAGCAAAACAAATCCTTTCCTTTGTTACCCTCAGAGCACTAGCAAGGAGAATTGTACCTGTAATCTCTTGACTGGTGGGCATGCACCTCTGCCCCTTCCCTGCAGCAGGTGATTATTAAGTGTCTTTGAACTTGCAGGTTTGGCCTACCCAGGCTTTTCCCTCTTTGCTGTGCATTCCAGCAGGATCCAATGTTAGTGAAGGGGAGCACAGCCCATTAGTCTGGAGATGAAGGCAGCTCTTGGGCAGTTTCATTGTGGCCCCTGTGACTGACAGGATTGGAAACTGCAGGAGGATTTAGCCACCAGAGATGCTGAGGGTTGTGTTTCTGGCTTGCTCTGAGTCCCAGCATCATGCCCAGCCCACTCCTGGGAAGCTCGGATGTTGGGAGCTGAGCTTTCTCTGTAACCTAATAGCATCTGCAGGACTCCAGCCAGCAAAGAGCGAGCACAGGGAGTTAGGTGGAATTCAAACCATCTGAAATCAGAAGTACAACAGCATCTGGGCCTAATACTAGGGGCCTTTTCTCCAGTATGCATTTGCCTTAGGAGTCATTGGAAGTTGGATCTTCTTCCTGTATATGATCTCTTCTTAACACAAAGGCATGATTCCTGTCCTTTTCTTAAGAAGGTGTTGAATTTTCCTGAAGTGGAAGATTTACTTCCTCAAAGTCTTGATACACATTTTCCTTGTTTTTTACTGAGTGTAATAGTGATCAGTGGACTTCAGCTGTTCATTCTTTGTCAGGGACAAGAAGAAACAAGGAGAAAACAAGCTGACTGTTGAAAAAGAAGCAGCATTTCCAGGGAACACTTCAAATAGCATTTTGTAGCACAGGGAAAGAGAATTTATCACTCTTGTCCAGTCCTTCCCTATCCTCTCTAGACTGAGAAGTACAGAAGGAAAGTGTGCCATTCTGAACAGACTGATGTAAGGTCTGTGAAAAGGAAGGAAGATCGGGGAATTACAGATTGGTCACCTCAGCCTCTGGGAGATGATGAAGAACATCCTCTTGGAAAGCAATTCCAAGCACATGAAGGACGAGAAGGGGATTCAGGAGTAGTCAGCATGGATTTACAAAAGGGAAATCATGCTTGACCAGCCTCACTGCCTTTTGTAGTGAGGTGACTAACCTGGTAGACAAGGGAGGAGTGATGGATGTTGTTTACCTCCATCTTAGTAAGGTTATGGTCTCCCATAACATCCTCACAGACGAGCTGGCAGGGTATGGATTAGGTAAGAGGGCAGTGAGATGGATTAAAAGGTGTCTGAATGGCATAGTGTTGCAGAGGGTCATGGTACAAAGTCCTTTGAGGTCAGTCAGTAGTGGTGCACCCCAGTTTTTATTTTCGAGGTGTATTAACCTGTTCCCCTGAGCACAGATGCATAAAGAGCAGTGGTAACATTTGATCACTTTAGTGTTTTGCCATTCATTTCTCTCTCTCTCTCTGCCACAAACTGACTTCTAAGATCTGTGTTGAACTGTATACCAGACAGTTACATATTAATCATTTTATCACTCTAATCTCTGGAAACAGGAGTCCCAGAGGAGGAAAAAAATACAGTCACCACCGGGTATATATCATGATAAACCAATATCTGGTAAAGGTACTTCAGTATTTGTCACTTTTAAAGGACAAATGATATTATGTGGCTCTATTTCCTGCATTTGTTAGCATTCTTCTTCAACATGTTTTAAACTCTGACTGTACCTGCCAGCCATGCAGGCAATATAGTGTGGCAGACAACTTTTATAAAGTTGTTTATAGGGTCCACTTTGCACCTGTCCTGTGAAACAGAATTACGTGCCTCTGATCAGATGACTCTCATTAGAAATTGCGGATAAATCTTATGTTGCAAAATTTATGCTGAGAAAGTAAATCTTTGAAAGAAATACCTCTTGCCATGCAGTGATTTCTTCCTACCTGTGTGCTGAGGCACATCTAAAATCAAAGAAGGGAGAATCTTTGCTAATTGGTTTTGGAGTTGTTTTAATTGTGAAGTAGTCTTGAACTCCACGGTTCTACTCCGTCTTTAGGAGCTGAGCAGATTCTTCACCAAGTGGTAGGTACTTTGTATTTTCCTACTTCTGAGGAATATAACACCTCAGATGAATTTTCTGTTCTTGGATGGCACACATTCTTCTTTATGCTTCTTCTCAGTTTTTTTATACCTTTTAACTGGAAAGAAAAGTACTTTTATGCTTTCATGAAGTAGACAGAACTGGGTCTAGTTTAACCTAAGTGGGATTTGTTCCAGTGGTTTTAATTATTTGGATGGTGGTTGTGCTTCAGGGATCCAGCCCTCCTTATCCTTTGTACATTGTAAAAAAAAGTTGCTAAAGTTAATTGTTCATGCATGAAATGAGCCACTAGGCAGATTTAATGTTTCTGTGAATAAACGCTTCTTTCTTGATTTGTACAGTGTAATTGAAACTGGGAACTGAAGACACCTGGGTAAGGGAGACCCCTTCTAGCCTTTGGTGATTAGGGAAGTATTGTCCTCATCCCACCTTTATCTAAGAGCAAGACTCAGTGCTTGCTGTGACTTCTTGTTGAGTCTTTCTATAGAATGAAATTTCATTAAATTCAGTTTTAAATCATGAAAATAATAGCTGTGTCTTGCATCACTTCAGGTGTTCTCCTACATTATAGGGCAAATGATCTCCTTCTGATTGTTCAAGTTATTCAGTGGCTGAGTCAGACAACTCTTCTTAACTAATATTAAGATTCAAGGGACTGAGATGGATGGTCTGTGGCAGCCTGAGCCATCATGGTACTGCCTGCTGCCATCCTGCCTGCTCAGTCCTTCCTGTCTTTTCTGTTGGAGTCCTGACTTCTTCCTCACACTCCCTGGCTCACCTGACCCTGCCTTGTGTGATGGCTGAGTCAGAGTAAAGCTGTTTGCCTTTTTCAGTAGTTCACTTTTCTGATGGCTTTGTACACTGAGATTGGACAAAACTGCATCCAGACTACCTCAGAACTGAAGAGCTGGGCCAGAGTTCTTTAAATGCTGAACTGTGGAGGGCATTGCTTTGTTGTCTTCTAAGAAAGGTAGCGCATCAGAAAGCTGTGCCATGCACAAGGCGCAAGACTTTGTGCACTTAGGATTCCCCAGAGGCGAGGCAGTGAGACCCAGAGGTGAGGCGTGGTACAAACAGAAGCACTGAACATGCAGGATGCTGCTCTGATGTTACACTCCCAAACCAGAGGGCAGGAACACATCTGGGGAGACAGGGACTGAGCAGTATCATGCATTTTCAAAGACACCTGTGACCTCCATTCTTGAGAAGCACAGAGTATGATCTACCCCTGCATCTCTAAGTCCTGTGTCACTTCCAAAGGCGAGAGCAGATGTTGGCTCACTGTAGTGCAGAAGCCTGTGACCGTCTTGGACTGAGCATCACTTACAATGCTAATATCAACTACTTGGAGAAACGCAGTAAAAATAATGGAGCTGGACCAGGTCTGACAATAGCTTAGCCACTTGTGTGGGAAAGAATCTGGAGCATTGACATTTCTCTTTGAAGCCAACTTTTGGAGGTGGTTCACTGTCAAGACATTGATGTGGCTGTTTGGATGGAGTTTGGTCAAGGTGACAAGTTCTCGTGAAGTTCTTTTGTGTGTATATAGCTTTTGGTTTTCCTCGTGCATGCATATATTTAGCCTGTCCACTTAGGACTGCACAGGTGAAACTTGGTTAACACTGCAGCAGGGATAATCTAAGCTATGTTGTTTGGGTGTTGGTTTGTTGGTTGGGGTTTTTTTGTCCCTTTTAATCTTAAGGAAATTATTCTGATAATGAATGCAGTTGGTTAGGAGTTTGGAAGATGAGTGTGCAGGAAAGGATGGTGCAGTCTTAAGGTTCTGTCTTCCTCAGATATTTTTTTAATGTCTAGGAGAAACACTTAAAATGTGAATCACTGCTGCTTCTGATTGACTTCAGATGAGCTAAAAATTACAGTGGCAGAAAGCATGCATTGACAAAGTCTGTAATAAGAAAATATTTTAGTATATTTATTTTTAGTAGATTTACTTTGATCACCCAGGTTAGCCAGGCTGGTGGAAGCAGCAAGATTAGTAAACTGAACAAGTAGTTTCAATATTTAACAAAAACGAAATAACTTTTGTCCTTTGCAAGCCTACAGGTGGCAGAAGTTGTACAATAATGCTTTATATTTTTATGTGGCAGTGTTAACATATTAAAGCTTTGGGGGTGGGGTGAATTAATGAATTCCCCCCAGATGTTTACATTGTTTGCTATGATGCTACCTTACAATCCTCTAATACTGCTGCTCTGTGGGTGGTGGAAAAGGAAGAGTAAAACTGTTAGCTCAGTTGCAGCCAGGTCATCCGATTTTGCATGTGAGAAGTGTCACTAAATGAAAGTAAAGGTGCATCTGCTCATGGACACCTCAATTTTTACAGCTTTCAGTTATTTCCTTCTCAAAGTCTGGGTGGTTTACATGCTTCAGTCGCTGGTGCATCTGCAGGCATCCAGTTTTTTTTCTCTATTTCTTATTCTCTCTTCTGTTGTACATAAAGACTTCTTCAGATTGGGTTCTTCAGGCTGAAACTGCTGCATTCCTTCTGGCAGTTGGCCCTTTCCCCCCTCTTAATGGTTGCTTCAGCTCATTTATCAGCAAATTATAAAACATTATTTTCATGCTCGTTACTTTGCCCTCCATTTTGTTGGGACCATCCAATTTACATTAGATATTTGTCTTCTGTTTCTAAGTGCCATTTTATTCTGCCTAAAATCATCTCCACATCCCTTCGAGCACCACTGTAAAAGCCTTTAATGCACATTTTGTCTTCCAGATCTCCCTGCTGATTGGATTCATCAGTGTCAACAATTCTCCGTGGACAGATTACAGTGCATACAGCTTCTTTCAGATTGTCACCATGTGCGATTTGGTTATGATTTTGTTCTTCTACGTTATCCACATCTTCAGGATCTACAGGAAGCTCACTTGCGTTAGCTGGCCACTTGCGGTAAGCCTGTTAAAATGGCCTGGGTTCCTTGCCTCTCCTGGGGGTTCACATCTCAATTTCTTAGTCCATTTTCTTGTGCTATCTCACAATGATAGTCTTTTGCTTAATTCTTCTTTGCCTTGTATGCCAGTCCTTCTGTTATTAGTATTCAGTTGTTCAGCAGATGGCTGTAACTGTAAGGTTTTTTAGCTGATTTGGATCTGGTCCTGCCCTCCTTCAGGCAGATGTAAATCCAGATTTACTCCAGGGAAGTCAATAGTGTTATTCTGAGGCAATTGAAAAGAAGCTACTGATTATCAAGCCTCCAGCAGATGGGTCCTAGCTCAGGTCATTTAGAGCAGCTAAGGGATCACTAGTGTAGAAAATCATAGCATTAGAATTCCTGTACTACATCCTGTCCCAAAATAAAGTCTGTGAGTGCTATTTAAGTCAAATGTGTCTCTTTTTGGTATGGTTTTAGGTAACTTAAACAATAGCAAGAAATAGGAGCCTCAGCCTGATTGCCATAGCCTGGCCTTTTCTGGGATATCCTGCAGGATGTTCTGCCTCATTTCCACATTTCCTGTACACATCCATCCCTCATATCCTAGTGGAGAACTAACAAGCAGCATAGAAAATGTGGGACCTGAACTTTTTCAGTTGCTCTAGGTCAGGTCAACTAATAAAGAGTTCTGCATCCTAGTATGGAATGATGGATTTTAATAACCTCTTTAGAACATGCCTCCCTTACACACAGTGACACGTTAGTTCCACAGAGGAAGGAAAAAAGGAATAAGGAAAGCAAACTGGAGAGATGTAGAGGAATTTTGAAATCCAAGGTTGGTTGGATGACATTTAATGGAAATTTATGTTAGTAGTGTACAGATATAAGGTAACAGTCTGTCCATCCATCCACATCTAACCAGAGAGAAAAATATAACTTTCTTTCTTTTTAGCTGAAGAACATGGTTAGACTTTTTTCTTTTTAAATGTATGCCACCACTATCTGTCCCTAAAGGCACTTATTTATCTAGAAACAATACAGATGCAGGTCTTAAAGGACTGAAGTAAGCTAATAAATGACAGTTTTGTAAAGCAGCATTTAATGTGTGCATTGCTTTAAAAGGACCATGCCATTTTGGCCTCTGCATAAGCTGCTTTTGTTGGTTTTTTTTTGTTTTGTTTTGTATTTAATCATTCCTCAATGTTCCAGAGCCACTAGTGAGTTTAAGGCACTGAAGTTTGTGGCTGCTCAGCTTCAGATAGCTTTATGGGATGTGATGCTCAAGCACTGCTGCTCCTTTACAAAACAAGCAACCTCCTTACCAGTCACACATTTAAGTATCTTTAGAACAGAAGAGGTAGACATGTAAGAGTCTTTGGGAAACTACAGGTAGCACTCAGATGAGTTTCCTGGCAGGATTTCTACATTGCAACCAGGGGCGTGATTTGTAGTCAGTAAAGTTGCAGTGGTTCAAGAGGTGGTTCAGCGCTGACACCTTTTAAAGCTTGGAAGTATTTCTCCGGAGGGGCATTCTCCCAGCCCTGCCAGGTGTTGGTTCTCCACCTTATTTAGCCTTTGATGATTCCTTTGAAGCGCTCCCCATCCCTCGAATTCCTCTAAAGTAGTGGCCTGTGTACACTGCTTTATTTGCTGTCTCTAAGGAGGCAATGGCGTGTCTAATTTGCCTGCTGCGTCATGGACAAGCCAGAGAAAGCCTCCTTACGGAAATTATTTATTCTAGAAAATGCAAGGGTTGGGATCTTGATTAAATGAAACAAGGTTATGAATGAGGGAAGGAAGTTGTGGTCTCAGAGGCTACTTAATGGCAAAAATCCTTCTCAGCTCTTTATAAAACACCTGAGCAGAGGGAAACTGGTATGATAGACTGTTTATCGTCTAGGCTCTCCTAGAACAATTTTGGGACTATATTCTATCTTGTGGTTGATAGAATCTCTCCTCTCCCTTGTATGGGGGATTCCCTTGGTTCATGCGGATAAAGTAAGCAGATGTGCCCCTGCCCACCCCAACCATGCATGAGAAACAACCCATGTTCAGTGTGTGAACACAGATACTGGTTGCCATAAGCTTTATGAGGATTCAAAATCAATCCACAGGTAACCCCTGCTTGTAACAAGGTAAAATTGACTCCCAAACTGATACTCATCACACCAGAGAAGATCTTAAATGTGGTGCCTTGGTGCTCTCCCAGAAAAGCCCGTGCCATCATGTTTTACTGCAGTTGTGCTTTTTGTGGCTTCCCTCCTGTTTCGAGTCTTGGTTGATCTAAGTCATTAGTAAATATAGCAGTAGATCCACTGCTTAGTTTTTAAGATTATCAGAAGTTAGGAGCATTTGGTTTTCCACTTACGCCATCTCATATGGACTAGAGAAATATGTCTTTAAGGCTTTCTCCTTCCTCCAGAACCATCCCTTTAAGTGAGGTGCAACACTTGATGCAATAAAGAGACGTGTTTCATCCTCAGTAATGTACCGTGTTGAACTGAAAGGATTGCATCCGTACCCAGTAAGTAAACCCTATTCCAGTGACATTGGTAGATCTGAAGATTGTCCCTCTGCCCCTTTTTGAACAGAAACTGAGGTTTGGCGCAAAATCCACTCAAAAGGGGGGTTAGGGTTTTTTTAATATTGTTTTGCCTTTTTTTTTTTCTTTTTCCTTTTTTGCTAGTGTTTTGCCCTCTGGGTTTGAGTCACTTCTGCCAACTTAATTTCTTTCTGAGGTGCATCAAAATGGTTTCCTGCTAAGTTTCCCTTCTGATGCAGACTGTGCTTGTCTTTGCAGGAGTTCCTTCATTACTTAATTGGTACAATTCTGCTTCTCATTGGATCGATTGTAGCAGCAGCCAGGAGTTACAATTTGACTGGACTTGTGGCTGGAGCGGTAAGACTGTTTATTAGTCTTGACATTTTTAAAATTGCAATATATATATATATAGTAGGGCATTGGAAATCTGTTACTTGTACTTTTATTTTCTTACAGACTTGCCTTGCTTGTGTCTTGGTTGGGTGAACTGCCTTCTAGCGCATTTCAGTGAATGTTCTGTAACACAGTGCCAACAAAAATATTTTGTTGTGAGACTCCAGACTCACCGCTAAAGTGGGTATTTGTCCTGTCAGAGTGTTGAGGCTTCTGCTTTAACTCATAGGAACTAATGTGTTTAGGGGAAGAATTAAGACAATTAAGTTCTGACAATAGGCTGTTGTAGCACCTGGAACTTACCTACAGAATTTCACCCCAGTCTTTGGGTTTTGATTGCCTCCTGCTTCTGAACAGAGCCCTCTTCAAGATAATCTTTCCTGAGCTAAAGCCCACCGAGGCTCTGCACTGACTTACTGGAAGATGCTTTCTGCCTCTGTTGGCTGGAGGGCTTTGCAGAGAGAGGCATGACTTACAAGTGTGGGTGACAGTATCTTCACAGCAGCAGGACCAGAAATACAACTCCTCTGGAATAATGAATTGCTTTCAGAAACTTAGTCTGGATGATGCAAACAGACTAGAAGACTTACCTGACTTGTTTATTTGGCAGGCAGCAGGGAAAGACTTGTTTGAATGGGGCAGTAAAAGAACAGTATTCAGAGGTGCTTGAAACAATCTTTTCTTTGTTGCAGAATGCTAGTGAGATGTTTTGAAGGTGAGGCTCCATGCTGCTGTCCAGCTTTTTCTCCCTCCTTGTATATGACTCTTAGTCTGTCTCTCAGTTCTTGTTTTCACAAGACACAACTTGCTATTATACTACAGGAAATTTTATTTTTTTAGTATTTTGGCAGAATGGAATAAAAAAAAAAAAATCACTTTTTTGGGTCTGTTAATGTCATAAAATATGTAGCTGAATCTACAAAAGTGTCCGTACATGCATGGACTATGTGTCATCTAATGCTCTGTAAATATTTGTGGTTTGTTTGTTTTCCCATCCAGACTTTCGGGTTCCTAGCTACAATACTTTGTGTTTTAAGCATGTGGTCGTCCTACAAGGTTTCATGCATCACGCAGTCAACAAGTAAGTATCATGCTTAGTAACTGCCAGAATGCTTCCCAAAATGAATATTTATATTTTCTGCCACAGGGCTGTGTCTACCTGAAAGGATTTATTAATGTCTTGGTTGTTGTTGCTCAGAATTACTCACAAAGCAGTAACTCCGTATTTTCTGTCAACACAGACAGAATATCACAGCTACTGATAGCTGTAAACAAATAACTACAGGAGCAAAATGACTTGCTTCTAGCAAATATTGAATCTATCAACACCCGTCTTTTCTCCCTCCCCTACCCCCTACCAAAAGAGGGTTTCCTGTGTATTCCTTAATAAATTAGATTCATTTGTTTGTTCCTTTTCAAAGATGCGTCTGTGTGACTCCATCACGTCTGCAAGATGTCTGCCTCACAGAATAGGATACCAAAGCGGAGCCTCCACTACCGAGGAGGGGGCATGGGTGTTACCTTACTAGCCTGGACAGCTGGTAGCTTTGGAAGACCTCCTTGAATGCCAATGCAAAACAATGTTGCGAACCAAAGTATTTTTGCCTCCCCCCCCCCCCTGCCACTTCTCCCCACCCAAAGAAGTTTATAATGGAGAACCTGCTTGTTTTGGAGAAAGACAACTTATGTCTCACACGCTGGGCTGTGGTCACGTCCAGCTATTTGCAGTAAGTGCATTTAAAACTCATTTGGACAGTCATTTGGTTCTCCTTTCAGAGGGATGGAAAAATTACTTCTGATTTCCTCTGTTTGTTTACACAAGGGGAATCCTGCAAATTCCTACTTGATTCTTAACTTCCAAGGATGATTTGCTTAACAAAGGAACTGTTACAAACTAATTTGTGCCTGGATACGCTGACCCAAGTCTTTGTTACCTCTTCCTATCTATCAGAACTATGGACTTCTTCTAATATCAGCTCATCCAGCATAAAAAATTATGAACTGCAACTTGAATACATCACTGCAAACAATCCCTCCTAGCCCCAACAGTACATGATAAAATCAAGGATTTCCTCCATGAATTTTTATAGGATATTAGCAATCAAAGATTATTCTTAAAAACTTCCTCTTGCCAAATACAGGAAAACATGTATCCAAGAATATATGTTTAATGTTTTGTGGGATCTTTTTTCTTCATTTTCGCAGTAAGACCTGTTCTGTAGAAAAATTCTGTGCACTTCCCTTAAATTATTCTCTTTGGAACCTAACAGTGCTTATGGAAAGCCCGTTGTGCTGCTTTCTCTTACATGTGGTGTGTCCCTTCCTCTGCCTCAGCTGGAATCCATGTTCCTGGAGACTCTGCCCAGAGCCTGGACAGACAGAACAGTTCAGTTTTGTCCAACCTGGTATGATCAGGAAGTTCTGTGTAACTTCAGTGCTGAGACAATTCCTTCTTGGTACCTTTGCCTTTCCTTTTGCAGCCCATCTCGAGAGAGCTGGAAATTCTTTGCAGGGGAAAAAAGGAAGTGCAGGCCCCTCCTCCTCCTTGCTGCTTCTCCTTTCATGTCTAGCCCCGTGAAGTAGGGCTTGTACTTAAAAATTGGTTTCTTCTGTCAAGACAACTGCATGGCGGTGCAGCAGAAGTAGGATTTATACAGTTTACCAGGGACAATCTGGAGGAAAAAGCATTTTCTGGCCTGCTTTGTATTTTTCTATTTGTCTGAAATTCTGCATCAATACTGCTAAGTAATTTAATGGTCCTCTTGGAAAATTCTTTTTGTGCCTTGTAGCAGCAGGTCAGCACACATTGCTATTTGTTGCCACCTTATTTTTTTTTTCTCCCATCCTAATATTTGTATCTTTACTTAGAATTTTTTTTTAGCTCTTAGACAAGAGAAATTGGCCAACTGCTAAAGTGTCAAAAATTTTGAGTAAGTAAATAACTGAGCAGATAGCCTGGAGAGGAAGGAATCCCCCTTCCAAAGGTGCACAGGTTCTGTGATTCTTCTTGCTATTCCTTTTCTTAAGTGCCCTATTTACAGCAACATAGAGCAGCAAACAATTTGAAACTGCTTTAACATTAATATAGAGGATTATTCAAATAAAACTATATAGCAGGCAGTTATAATGTTACTGATTTCATATTGACTATTTTTTATTTATTTACAATGTCCAACTCTGGCCTGCTTTTCTGCCCCATACCTTCAGGTGATATGTTTTGTCTTTGGTCAGGAATGGGCTATTTTTTTTTTTATTTTTAACAACCTGAATTGAGCATGCCTCAAAGGCTCTCTCGCTTAAGAGAACAAACATACTTGTGAGCAAGAAATCCCTCTTAGCAGTGTTCAGGCTTCCTTGCCCTGCCAGCACAGGACCAGTCAAATGGCCATATGGGACAAGGGACTTCCTTCTGGGCACTTTGAGTGAACATATCTGCAGAAGAAGATACACACACACATATATGTGTGTGTAATTTTTTGCAACAGAGGTGTTTGGATCACCAGTCCTCCTGCCGAGACTGACTTAACTACAGTTTTTGGAAACCAGCACTCTGACTGTAATTTGGACTGATATGGTAGATATTTAAGGATAGTCCCGTCTTCTGTTTCCCCAGAGGAACGATATGTGCACTATTTCTCCTTCACCTCCTGAGATATCACCTCAGACAGACAGTACAAACCTTCCAAAAAGCTTTAACCCCACTTGGCAATCCTGTGGGAAACCAATGTTCTGCTGCAGATGGTGTGAATGCAGCTGAGGCCTCAGTGCTGCAGTGGTAGCAGGGAGAAGAACCGGCTACGGATTGGGGTTTGCACCTGAGCTTGCTCTGAAGAAAAGGATGTTTCCACTTTCTGCTGGAATGATGCCCCCTCTCCTGGCACTACACTAGCTTTTTTTTTTCAGCCTCTCACATCACTCTGTTGCTTGTCACCATACGGAGTCAAAAAAAAAAAAAAATCGTGGAATTTCATGCAGTCTAACAACCAAAGAATTTCTGAACTATGCTCTGTGATCATCCAAAGAATATGTGTTGCTGCAAGTGCACTTGTTTCTACTGGATCAAGAGAAATAAGCTACAGGTGCCCTTTTGGTTTTTGTGCCTATCAGCAGGGCTGAGCTATGCCTGCAGGTTTTGCTGTTATGACAGCGCTGCATCTATAGAGCCACCAGATGCTCTTAATGCTGAATGCTTTCAGGCTGGAAAACTGACATCTCTGCTGCCAGAGTTTCCTTGCTTTCCCCAAATCCCTCTTGTGAAGCATGTCTACCAAGAAAAGCACAGATTTTCTGGTATCACCAGCTCTGCCGGGGTTCTTTGAATGACAGCTCTGTCTGGCAGAGAATTGTGCACTGCTCTACTGTAGCTCTGCCAGCAAAAGTGTTTCCAGTTTCCTTCAGTGTCAACGTGGTTCTGAAAGCTCCATATGTCTGCAACTTTGTCAGATATGGGATTCCAGCTGTTTTAGAAATAAACTCTGTTAGCTATTTGGGTGATGTGGAGAATCAGATTGTTGTCCTGTTCATTGTTTTCCGTCCTCTACTACAGCAGTGCCTTTCTCTCTGGGGAGTGTTAGAACACATCCTGTAACTAGAGGACAATAGGCAGGAGCCACAAAAAACCTCGTCCCCTAATGTTTTGTTTGGATGTGCTGGTCTCCAACTCTCCTGCACAAAAGTTATCCATCCCCTTCAGCTCCAGGATAAGTGGAGTATATCCTTTGAGCTAACACAGGTAGATGTTGGGGTTCAGTTTTTACTGAAAAATTAAAATGTAAGTGTTGGGAGAAAAAAATTGGTAGTACAAACTGTTTCATACTCTAAAAAGAAAAACCCTCATGTTTGAACTCTGGGGGCTTGAGATAAGTTAGAAAGTGAATAGTGGTTTTGTCAGGGAGAAACTGGGAAAAGGAGAAGGGGAAATGAAACTTTTTAAAAAGAGGAAGGATGGCTTTGAAAAGCTTGAGGACCACAGTGCTGGATGCAGACACTAAAGGTTATGTGACAGCCTGCACACTTTTTCTGCTGCTGAGAAATGGTTGTGTTTTGCACTGTTTGGAAACAAATCATTGTGGGGGGCTTAGAGGAGGTAGCAGGACACCAGGATAATGACAACTTTTAATCAGTTGTGTGTGTGTGTGTGTGTGTGTGTGTGTGTGTGTGTGTGTGTGTGGAGGGGGGTGTTAAGTGATGCTCAGGGAAGAGGACTGGGAACTTAGGACAAAAAGGAGCAGGCAAGAAGGAAGTTCAGGTGCAAACATTAGTAAAGAGCCCATGAGGGGAGGAACTAATGTGAGTGCATTATGCACTACTAGAAATGGTGTCAGATATCAACAGTTTCTGGCTGTTTCAGTAATTAAAGGACAAACCTGTCTGGAGTGATAGAAAAGTCTCTTTTACTGCTTGCCTGCAATTCATAGCCTATGTCTGGGATTTTCATGTTCTGCTAAAGCTGCAGGAGGATGCGTGAGATCTGACAAGAGGCTGTGGAACATGGCATCGTTGCCATGTGCTCTGCCTTGCTTAACTTAAAATTGCTCAGGGCTCCACTGTTCTTAGGGACTGCATGGAGCAAAATGCTGCTGCTGAGGCTGTGTGCTGGCCAGTGGCCTTGGCCATCCCTCCAGCCTGGGGCCAAGTACAGACCTGCTTTTAGACTGAGTGCCATCTGAAAGCCAAGGAAAGTGCAGTTACGTATCTCTTGGCCCTCCTGATGCGCTTGACTCTGGGGTGGCATCCTGAAGGTGCTACTGGTTGTGTGAGATGGGGGGAGGTGCGTACCAGAGAAAGGGTCTGTGGGAGGCCCCACATCCTGTTCTTTCTGCCTGCAGGGATTTTCACCCAGGTGGCAAGAGAGAGCCCTCACCACAAACCTCTGTGGTATTCTTACACAACCCCTCTGTTGGGTCTGTTTTGGGTTTCAGACTGGAGTGCAAGTGCAAGTGCTGTGCCCTTGGCTTACCTTTTGCTCCTCTGCATATGCACAGGGCTGCACACTTGTGAGGTCATCCTGTTGGGAACAGGCAGCCCTTGCTTTCAGTCCCTGGTCCCAGGGCTTGTTTAACCCTGCTATGTGGAAGCAGGTCAGAAAGTCACTTCGGTGCTTGTCATCTTCCTCTCCTGGAGAAGGACGATTACTTTATCCAGCACAACAGCAGCTGGAAAACAGGAAGAGCAGTAAATGCTGTGGGCTGCTCCTGTCTGTCCCTTCTAGAGGTCACTGATTACCCACAGCTGGCTACTCCAGGTTTATTTCTGTGCTGCCTGTCCCTGAGCCCAGAGTCCCTCAGCCCCAGCTAGTCCCCTGGGTCAGCACTCTGGTTTCTCACAGCCAGTATGGCAAGTACACGCTGGAGTTTATTACTAGGGACTGACCAGGATACTCTGGGTTCCCATCGTCCAGGGGCTTGCATAAAAGTTTTAAAAAATGCCATATTTCTAAATAACCGATGATTTATCCTCTTATTGTCTCATATCTGCACTGTTTTACTGTGTAAATGACTTTCTGATTTATTAAGTACCAAACAAGCTCTCATCACTGCTTGAACCAGTCCCCTGCCTTGGGGCAGTTGGCAAAAAAAAAAAAAAATCTGTCTGCTTTTTTGCCCTCTACCTCTGTTTGAGCTGCTCTGACAGTAAAAGTGAAACTGTCTGGCCATGCCCAGAAGCAGCACTTGACACAGGTAGGAAGATTGAAAGTTAGGAATAATAAAGAGGAAAAAAAAAATTTAAAACAAGGTTGCAGCATCACAGGAGTTTCCTGCCTTGAGGGTGAAGTGGCTGCCAACATAAGCTTTCAGTTTTACATGGAGGCAGAATTTAGATACCAAAATCTTTCCCATTTTTCTGGCTTAGTGCTGTGAAAGCTTAGCTTTAAGAAGCCAGTGTTGAGTAGCCAAAGGCACGATATTGTGGCTGTTTAATATGTGTTTTGAGGAACAGCAGTGTGATAGGGAGGGGTTATAAAATGGAGGCTGAGGAGAACTCTACCTTTCGGGATGGTAAGGAATGAGGGAAGAGCTAGAAAAGTAAGTGCAGAGGGGGCACTGCAGAGTAACAGCACTACCGGACCTTTCCTGAGGGAGCAGCTCAGAATAGTGCTGTTC
Organism: Oxyruncus cristatus; assembly: GCA_013399855.1. Classification (NCBI taxonomy): domain Eukaryota; kingdom Metazoa; phylum Chordata; class Aves; order Passeriformes; family Cotingidae; genus Oxyruncus; species Oxyruncus cristatus. The sequence continues at coordinate 145,313 of VXAY01000179.1, forward strand.
CCTTAATGTTTTTGCATCAATTCCTGAACATAACACCACCTCCAGCAGCACCTGGGCTTTGTAAGTTGCTGAACTACAGCTTTACAGTAAGGCACACAAGATAAATATTTTCAAAAGCAGTTCTGTCACTGTGTAAATGCTAACTGACTCTCAGGTGTGTTTGAGCGGAGTATGTCCTTCAGAGCACTAGCCAGCCATGAAGGCCAGAGCTTTTGAAGCAAAAGAAAAGATGAAGAAATAGATAAACTTACTTCAATTAAAATGCGGGGTTTTTAATCCTGGCTTGGACTGAGTTGAATTCAGAGTGCCTAAGATAGTGTAATATCATTTATTGCTCTTTAGATGTTTACCGACCTAGAACAACAGCAATCCACAAAGCAACCATTTGAAAGGAATAAAATGCAACCTCTAAAGCATTAGCAAAAGAGCAGCAGTCCTGCCCTCCTAACTGTGACAAGAAATTTTGCCAGCAGTGTCAACTGACATAGGAATGCACAGGTGCCAACACTCAGTGCTACAAAGCCCCCAGGTTACTCTGACTGGCCCTGAAATGATTTCAGGCCTGCCAGGTGTGCAGAGGCACTGCCATGTACATCACCTTCAGAGCCATTCTCGTGGGTGACTCCAGAGAGGTGTGCCCACAGGCTGGGACCGTACAAAGGCAGACAGGCAAATGTGCAGCAAGCCAAGCACCTGGGGAAAACAGGGAACAGCACAGACAAAAAGAAACAGGCTGAGTGCTCTGTGCTTTGCGTGTGTGGGTATGTGCAGAAAAAGGTAATCTGTGGTGGTGAAGGAAACACCTGCATGTTTTTGTGGCTGATGAAGGGCCTACCAAAAGGCCAAGAAGACTACATCAGCTTTTGGCGTTGGCATCTGTGTCAATGATGTGGTAGGCCAAGCAGGGTGGTGGGGCATTCCTCCCCGCAGGGGTGGATTCCTCAAGCCACTAATGTAGAGTCATTGCTAAATTAAGTATGTCTGAACCACTTGTTCTTTTCTTACATGTTTGTACTTGTGCAGAAAGAGCAACAGCAGGCAGGCAGCCCTCTTGGCGTAGGAGGAATTGCAGCAACACTTGAGACACTTGGGGAAGAAAACTCCACAGGTGGAGACTTGGAGGTACCTAACCCTTCAGCAGTACCAGGTTAGACTACGAAGGGGAAGGCAGCACTCATTCTGCAGCTATTTTTACAGCTCAAACAGAGTAAATACCATTTACAAGTACAGGGTGTCTTGGGCCTATTTGCATGGGACTAGCCTTAATACCCAGCCACTCTCCCCTGCAAATTCAATGAGGAAAGAGACGGGCAAGAGTGAATCACAGCAGCATTGACTCGGAGTGCAGGAGTTGCCCTCCCCTCTGATTCATTCTCTACATGAGCCTCTTCCTCCATCTACTCCATCAAGGGGTGCTTGGCTGGAACATCTCAGAGTATAGCTGAGGAGAGACCCCTTTTCCATGTGGAGCTGCGGCAACCCCCACCTTTTAATTCCAGCTCTTGTATCTCACAAGTGGATGGGAAGGGACCAGGCTAGGAGGTGGTGTCACCTCACAGCCTGTAGCTATCCAAAAGCATCCATTTGCAGCTTCCTTTTATTACATCTGCAGGCCAGTTGTGATGGTAGGGTAGGATTCCCCCTCTTCCCCCAGTACAGCCCCGTCAGCACACGCAATTACACTAATACAACTTTCTTTTATTAAGATTATTGAGGGTTATATGAAGTGGACTAGTGAAGCCCAAAAAGGCACAATAAAACTGTTAAAGACAGGGGTTTATAGTCTTTAAGCAGTAAAGATATTTATTGCAACTTTGGGGAACCCCCAGCTCGCGCTGGACAAAGAGCTCTGAAGTCCTTGGCACAAATCAAGGAATATATACAGTTTCTGTGAGAGATTGCAACATTTTACATACATATTCATATAATTGCAACATCTAGTTACAATATTCGTAACAGTTGGAGTTGGGGTGGAGTTTGGGGTGGAGACTTCTTTTTGGGGTGATCTGTGGTGGGAGATCCTGTTACTTCCGCCTTGGTAGGGGTCATTTTCTCTCCTCATCCTCAGTGAGCTTTTCAACTTTCTCTTGATTCTACTGACTCCATGGTGAATTTTGCAAGATCCTTGGACTCAAGCCCCCATATCGCCCCTTATCTTTCTGTGCTCTATAAAATATGTCTTTATGTAGGTGCACGGTACTATCTCCAGCTACTCCTTGGATTCCAATCTCCTCGGCTAAAAGCAAGACCTGTATTCGAAGTTAACTCTTCAGGGCCTTGTTCTGTTTCACTAGTGCTGCTGGCTTTGTCCCACCACAAGTATGAATCACAGTTCTGCTGGTATAATAGCTCCTTTTAAATCAGAAGTGCTTTGTCCATCTAGCACAGTCTGTTATTTCTACATCTGTAAATCACTTTTAACATAAAACTTAATGATCTGCATCCCCCTTTTTCATGAACCCCTGCCAAACAAGAGCACAATGCTGCAGCTGTAGCTATTAAGCTATGGTGGCAGCAAAGCACTCCATTAATACCTCATGCTCAGCAGTTTGTGATGCATGAGAGCTGAATAATTATGCCCTTGTTACCCTCCAGTGAGAGGCACAATTGCCAGAAACAAGTGTTTGCAATTAGAAAAAAAACTGTATCGAGTCAAGGACAACATTGGTTCATTCATAAAATGAGCCTTTCTCAGCAGAAGGACTGTGAGGCACAAAACGGGCTTATGTTAAGGAGACACTTGTTTCTAGAACTGTATTGTACCCCCTCAGATAGACCTCCACAGCCACTTTATCCCATCTGTTTTGAGAAACTAGCAGGCAGAGCTTTAGGCAAAGCTCTTGTTGCTATGAATTGCACTGATAGGGAGGTTTAGTTCAGATTTGAGGTAGAGGAATGGGAAGCATCAAAGAGGATGTGAGCATCAAAACCCAGTGATCTGAAGCACTTGAAACAGAGCAGACAGGCAAAAGAAACTGAAAACGGGTGTTAACAATGACAATAAGAGTGGTGAGTCTGTTGTCCTTGCTGAGGATGCCTTGGTGCTCATACCAGGATAGCAGCTCCACACCTTTGGTTAGTGGAGTGCAGAGACCACAGAACAGTTATGTCACTGTCCCTCCCTTACCTACAGCTCAACGTGAACAGAGATTTCAGAATTGTATCTGCACTGGTATTTCTGGAAGAGCGACAGCTGGTGCAAAGGAAGTAGTTAAAAGGAGGGCTGCAGCGCAGACAGACTTGCATTATTTTGAGCAACACTGCACCGTTCTCTAAACAAGGGTAGACATATGGTAACAAAAAACTTGTCATGCTTTTTGTCTTACAATGTTATGCTTTCAGTAAGTCCAAATGAGCACTAAAAAGAGAGCTCTGAAGCACCCCTCAGGCTTAGCACTGCAGAATAGTACACGCTTTCATGCAGCACATCCAGCGACACACACCTGACTGGGTGTTTGCTGTCCTCCTCTGGCTGCACTTGAGTCATGCCGCTGAAGCATGTGCTTATGCTGTCACCTCCTGTGAAGCCCTGATTCTTACCTCGGGACTTGCCAACTTCAAAACATCCAAGTCTGGTTTGTTTTCCCACCAATAATTCAGCCAAGAGATAATAGGTCATAAGAAACAAACTGAGTAAGTGATCAGGGCACGTGGGCTCATCCAAGCAAGTTTCACTGGCATGTCTGAAGAGGACTGGAATTGCAGGAAGTCCTGTCTGGCATGCTTTACAGCTATGTTTGCCAACACTTCTGGTTGTGGGCCCTGATTTTTTTTCCAGCATGCATAATTCACATTTTTGGATAATAAGCTGTCATTTAACTTCCCAAGAGTCCAGGAAATGCTCAGGTAGTCCCCACTCCTTTCTTCTGCCACAAATAGATCCACAGGCCCTTCATTGAAAACCACAGCATAGTACAGACCACAAAAATCTCCAATGCCACAGTGCAGTGCTGTAGGTGGCAGGCATCATCATGCAGCTGAAGCATGAATTTTTAAAGACATCTATTGACAGCTTACAAAACAAAAGGAATACAAGTGAAACCCTTTCAAACTGCTCAGGTAAAGTATCTCTTTGAGACAATATTGACCTGATTATATTACCAAAAACCTTCAAGCTACATTTTGAGAAATAAGCATATGACTGGAAACAGTATCCCTATAATGAACAGTTAATTTATAGCCACATTGACAACAGAGGGCATTGGGCATGGGGGGTTCAACTCTACTGAAAATACACGTGGGAAAAGGGTGAAGTCCTCCAGACCAAATAATTTCAATCAAGGATCATCTTTGCCCTCTTGTGGGCAAACTTGCCTCCTGCAGCTTCCCAGCAGGTTCCTGTGCAGACAGCACGAACAATTCAAAATACATTGCTGGCCTTCCCTGTGCTTCCTTCCGCAGGCAAGGAATAGCTATTCCGAATCCAAAGAGCAGCCACACCCAAAAAACAGCCAAGCAGTGAACCTTGCTTGGTTCCTGCACTACAGCAGCTCTGTGACAGAGCAGGTGGCCGGTTGTGCTGCTCACTGTAAGGAGAAGCCCGTCCCAAAGCAAGGAAACACGTGCCTTGAACAATGGCTGGACAGCCTGTGCACTCACAAAGAAAAGCCACAGACTACCAAGCCCATATTCTGCCTTGCTGCACTCTTCTGATAATTTACAGTAAACCAGTTTGCATCAAACACCTGGGAAAGATGTTGCCATGACTTAAAGTGCATGGTCATGATTGGAATTATTAAATCTAGGACTTCTGAGTCACTTCCTCATGGTGTGTAAATCCACCACTGATGTACCCTTTTAATACAACATTTTGCCTCCATTGTTTTCTTGCATCTAATTTTCAAATGTAATTAAAAGTATTAGAGACCTTTTTCCCTTATGAATCCTTACAGTTACACCCATGTGACCTTTAACATTACAATATAAAGGAAAACACAATGTGGCATTCCAATTTCAGTGCCGACAATGAAGGAAATGTCATTCTCCTCCTGTGTACCAGATGACCACCAGGTAATAAGCATTCTGTAGGGTTATGAGACAAAAAAAGGCACTACCCTGCTGGAAAGCATGCAGGTTTATTTCCTTTTCTTCACCTCCTATCACTGATAATCAGCCAAACAATATTTAAGGGATCCAGCGGCTCTCCCTCAACCAAGTCACTCGGTCACCTGCATTTTTCTACACCAGAATAAATTGTTTGCACTCAACACCTGCTAGGTCATGCTCCTTCCTTTAGCAAGTCTGCTACTTCGCTTTTCTCACATCCACGTAATCAGCAGGAGAGCAGCACTTGGATAATGCTTGTCACAGTAACCTAGAGAGCAGAGCATGTAAAGGGTACTGCAAACTAGTTTGGCTGGACCCTGTGGTCAGAGGCAATACTGACCTTATCAGACCTTTTCTCCTGGAAACTTCCCGTGAGAACATCCAGCTTTGCAAGTCAGACCCTCTTCCCCAGTTAACTGGCAAACACAATGCAAGCTTTTTCCTCCAAACAGGGAACAAAGAATGATGTTATTTCCTATGGTTGCCTCTAGGAGAACTGCATAGCAACACCAAATCACAGAAGCCCGAACAAGAAACACTTATTTACTAATATTTTATTTTAAAAATTATTACAAAATATTTTATAAAGTTCTTTAGAACAAGAAAGCATAATACATTAAAAAAGATCACAGGTTTAAAAGGGGGAAAAAAAATTAAACATTTCAAAATTATTTAGATAGAAATTCAAGGCAACACTGGCAACAAAACTGTATCAAATTTTTATTACATGTAAAATCATTGTATTATCATCCTGGATTAATAAACATTAAAAATCACTTAGGTTCTGACCAGCATAAAATTTAATATCAAGAGAACTGCTTATTTTTACAGCAATAGACTAAAACAGAGATGAACTTCCATCTTAAAGGCACCACCAGCATTGATTCATTAAAATTTTACAGAACCTTTCAAAAATTTCATACAATATTTCCCTTCAGTGTAGAAAGAAATAAAAATACTTGGTATTTTTATTGCACAAATTTGAATGAGGATTACCACGACAGCCATTATGCAAAAACATCTTGTGCTGAGCTCTGAGATTTGCGTGAGACCACTCACTGCTCTTCCAGGTTGGAAGGTGCAAAGGTAGAACTTGGCTGTTCCCTGCTATTGTGAAGCACAGAGCGCAGGCAGTAAGGCACAATTCCTTCCCGTGCTCAGAACCACAAGGCACTAGTAGCACTGTGATTTTAAGGTGGGCTAAATGCCAAACACAAAAATTAACATTCGCCATCTATACAATGCCCAATGCAGATTTTCAGAGCAGAAACTCACGGTCTAGCCACTGAACAAGTCCTCACGTGTCCTGGAGAATCCTCTCCACTGATTCTCAAGGCACTGTAAACAAGCCTGAAAAGTGGGTGCAGAACCTTTTTGCAGAACCTTTTTTTTGCAGAATCAAAAATATTTTTGGACAGGCTCAGCTGGAAAACATTAAAGCTCTTTTGTGTCTGAGCAGGCTTGCAACACCACTGCCAAGCACTGTGGTGTAGAATGGAGAAGACAATCCCCAGACAGATGTACTAGGCCAGTTGCTTCTTTCCACAGGTTTTACTACCAGTTATGATGTACAGAGATGGTTACTTTGCAGAAAGAAGAAGAAATTTGAGACAGTTGTCTCTAACAGCACATCTGCCAGCATTCCCACTACTCTCCTTAAGAATCCCTAAACCACTTAAGTCAAAATCAGCTACCTTAATGGAGACAATTTAAATAGCTGGTTTAAATAAGGTAGGCTCATTTCATCAGAAGCAGGCTGGGAAACAAGCAAACCACTTTGCTGACAGAGCATGGGAGGGGTAAGAGACATCAGGCCACACAGGCAGAGCTCCTGCAGAACCAGACATTTAATGCGGCTCCAGTGGCATTCTCTAGGATCAGCCTAATTAAAAGGCAGACATATGAAGCCAGCACCTGACACCAGCAGCATCAATGGGGGCATGTCCAGACTGCAACAGACCAGTCTGCTCAGCCACTGCAGCAAGAAAGCCTCTCCCCTTCCTAGCCTGGAAGGGCAGAGGAGCAAGGAGCGATAAGGAAAGCTAAGAAGATATAGGAAGCTGATAACGCATTTCAGAAAATGACCTAACAGAAGCAGAGAACAGCATACACACAAGCAAACCTGCTTCTCAACTACTTAAAAAAAAAAGAACAAAAAGAGCACTTGATGAGGTGTTAGGATTAAGAAAAGAACACCTGATGAGGAACCCAGGATTAACAATACCACCGTGCATGTTAGCCAAACAACTGGTTTGAAAGCAACAATTTAGCAACTGCCTTAAGCCTATAACCAATGTGTGACTTGCTTGTAGTATTTTTGCAACAGGTTAACTGCTAAGGCAGAGAGATGACTTTACAGATCCTTTTAGGTACCAGTATCTCCAGTTCAGGAATGGACACCAGTAACATAGCACTTTAGGTGGGGAAAAGTCTATAGAAAAAAACAAGCAAAACCCAGACCCCTACTAACATATTTTCAAGCTGAAAAAAAATTACAGAAAAAATTACCTCAAGATAAAAGTCATGCCACGGTGCTGCATTGCTTAATAAATATCAGCAGCACAGTGTTGCTCTTACCCTATATTTACAGCTATTAATTACAGATGAAGATTTAGAGACTACAGACGTTTTTATGTGAAAGCGAATTCAGTAGAATCCTTGGCAATAAAAAAAAGAAAAAAACCAGAACCCTCCCCCCTTCAAATGTTAATCACACAGGCATGATCCCCGAAGGAAGACATTGCAGTTCACAGCAGAAATATTTCTCATTATGGATATTTTGTATCATCTGTAACACCACTTGTAAACAAACCAGCTCTAATCTACTTATCAGAGACAGCTACAGCAAACTCTGTACACCGAGATCAGTTTTAGTGCAAATGAAGACTAATAAATACAAAGGGAAAAAACCCAGTCTGAAGAGCATTTCTTCTTTACAATACAGGAAATTCTATGAAGGAAATGTCTTTTTCATCCATAGGTCTGAAACCAAGCTACAGCTTTAACTTGATGGTTCACACCACCTGTTAAAATTTTACATCCTCCAAGCAAGGCTTAGTGTTAGGCTTAAGTCTCAGGCCACAGAGGAAGAACACCACAAACTCACATTCATCAGAAAGTGGCAGCAAGGGAAAAAAAAAAAAATGACCTGCTATTACAGTCCTTTGTCTTAAAACAGCTTCTTCTTCCTTTCCTAAATACAGCTTGCTCAGCCAATTTCTGGGGGGCTCAGTCTCAGTGCTGGCAAAACAGGTTACAGGCCTGTGAACGTCAGACTAGGGTAGTGGTGAAATGGACTTAATGCCTGGAAAACATGGCAAATGTCACGACCACTCAAACAAGAATTAGTTTTGCATAATCAGCTTTTTCTCATTTGCTTTGGTATTTTGGAACATCTCCTGGCTTACAGCAATTTGCTCTGGTTTTGAAGGTTTTCCTCTTAGGAGAGGTATAGCATCTTGCTTCTACCTCAGAATCTGAAAAATGCTTTTGCATCACTTAACTTCTTTTACAGCCATCAACATCTGGTTGGACACATCCATCACTTGTCTGATACCTGTCACATCAGTAGTGTTTCTTCCAGACCTACAGATTGTTGCTTTCAAAACAAATCGAGGATAAAAGTGCTTATTTACCTGTTTACCAGCTGAGCTAGTCAGTAGCAAGAACTCTCAAACACAGAAAATACTGAGGTTCATAACCATTCTGGCAGAACTTAGCATTATCTGTGCATAGACAAGCTGCATATGTTTTAACCTTGCAAGCCACATTCACCAGGATAGTACCAATGGGCTGTAAGGTTTCTCCCATTGATATTCTGATTTCTACTTTTGGGGTTACTTTATGAAAATATCTATTCTTTATCTTATTCCTCTCACAGCTGGCTTTCAAGTTTCTTCCTGCAACTTTTATAGCTTTTCAAACCATCTGAAAGAAGATTCTGGCATACAAGCCCAAACTTTGACAGTCATGGGGTGCAAAACTTTCTCCTTAATATACCATATACCTTACCCTCCCCATAAAACCCCTGCAGTCACTATTCCATTAAACTGATCTCCACAGCTAGAACTGAGATACAGGAATAGTAAAAAAACACAAACCCCCTTATGTAAGGATAAGCATTTCTGTAAGGTTCCAACTAGGTATCCGTTTCACATTCAGTTTAACGAAGTACAAAAGTGAATTCTGCTGTTCTAATTTATAACTCATAACAGAAACATCTGGTCCATTTATACAAGAAATATCTTTAGGCTGTATCTCAGAATTTATGCCTCAGACATTGACCTTTTTATGTTACCTCTGCCAAAATCAAATCAGCACACTGATTGGGTGTTGTCCTTAACTTATTTTAGTTAGACCCAAGGTTGTTTAGTGCATGTCACCTGGGTAGGTGACAAGACCAGTCATTAAGCAGGACCAGTTACCTTAGAACACTGTGCTCAAGACGCCATTACTTGACCTAAGGATCTATCAAAATTTGTGATGAGCGATGTGTACAAAATTGATTAGAATTAGGAGACAGAAGTTGTTACCTACAGTGCACTGAATGTTTATTTAAGTTTGCTGCATTTTTAAAAAAAAAAAAAAAAAAGGAAACAATTTTGTGAAGTTAGGTTTGTTTATTCAATGGATGACTTTCTGTGGCACTCTGACCGTTATCAGGATTTGCAGATTGTCCAGCGACGTTTTGTTTTCGCCTGTGAATGTACTGTATAACAAATTCAAGTAGAAATACAATACTTGCAAGAAATCCAAATATCTGTGAAAGTGAAAGAAATATGTGATTTTAAAATGCATAAAAACAGTAACAGTATCCTAACACTGGAGAGATTTGCTGGACCATTTGCATACATTAATAACACTTACATATTAAGATTACAGTCCTCCTTAAATTGATAGTTCCATTTAAATTAGAAACAGATCAGAATTCAGAATTCTAAGACATTATATGCAGAAGTTTTTACAGTTTTCATTCGTTTAATCACGTGAACTCTACACTGTGTTCTAAACAGCTCAAAATCAGTTACTAAAGCACTACGGCATTGGTGATATAGCAGAGTATTTACCCAAGAGATGGCTGCTGATTGAAGAGAGTAAATGAAGAAGAGCAACACATGGAAGGTGAAGGGAGATGAGATCTGCAGACCCTAAGCAAGTCCTTACTGGGTCAGCAAGGGAGAACAAAAAGACATTTTGTGAATGACATTTTGTTACTAGTCTCGGCAAGATAGTGGTAAGGAGAAAGGTCTTATTAGCTGCTTCTTTCAAACAAGGAACAAGACATATGCACTACTCTAATTCTACCTAAATTTTACACAGCTGGTTTGGCCCAAAGCAATTTGACACTAGTAAGTATTAAATCACAGTAGTTTTTATTTTTCTTGCACCAGAAAAAAAAAAAAGCAAACCTGAAAGAATAAAATCTCTTTCAAGAATAAGGACAAAATTTGATGTTTTAAATTAACATATTCACAATTCCAAGGTAATTGAAAAGAAGTGCCAAATGACTAAGGAATTATAACATCCACAGCATCCCAAAGCCTCTTCAGTGCCTTGCATGCCCTAACTATTTCTGTCACTGAGGAAAACGCTGCTCTTATTGCAGCCTTTGCAAGTCAGCATTGTCCACATATGCTTTGTAACACCTGGCAAAAGACAGGGTTTCTTGCTGACTTTGTGAGCTGGTGGCATTATGACGGGACAATTGAGGGGGAAAAAAGAATTTCAGAAGCAGGGTGTCAGAGAATTGGGGAAGCTGCAAAAGATAACAAACACTGAAACAGCAACAGATGACAGAATATGAAACAAATCCAAGAGAGCTTCCCAGCAGGAAAATGCTGGGGAGATGCGAGTACACACAGAGCTTTCCAGCAATCCTTAGGAATGCCTGCTCTTTGGATTTCCTGTGGTAAGTTTCTGGAAGTTCTGAAATAGTTAATTCCCCCTGAAACATCACAATGCACTGAGTTCTATTCCCTGCCCAGTTTCTTCCCTGCAAACGGAGTGCAGTTTAGAGGGCAGAGAAATTAACATACCAGATAAATACAAAGTGAATCCTGACATTTTAAGACTTACACATGCAGCACTTTCAACAGCAGAGCCAGAGCTGGTCACAGCAAACACTACTGATGCTAACACAAACCAGGCAGCTATGACTGGCATGGCCCAAAAATTCTGCAAATACAAAAAAAAGAAAAGTTACTGAATTGTAGACAGGTTACCTGAAGAGAACAAACATCGTAACAGCAGCTGTGTTAACCTGCCAGTATAATTTATGTTTTGAAACTTCATGCTAATGGAATCTTCAGAAAATATATTTTACAACTACATTCCAAACGACATTCAACATTGTCAGCTATTTAAACAACATTATCAGGCATTTAAGTCTCCCCAGTTTTTGTCTTTTTTAAGTATTTAATTAATTTCACCTAACTTTTTTCACAATCAAATTCAACCCCGGGACAACCATGTTAGCATTATTCCCTATGTAAAACATTTGGGATTTAGAAACCTGTAAGTAAATACGCCCATTCAAATCTTTTACTACACTCCCTTAACTACACCTTCACATAAACCCCCCACTGTTTTCTCTGAAGGCGAGGAGGAAGGGACACTTGTAAGACAGTATAATGTTCTTACTGACTTTACAGAGCAACCTTCTCCCACTGCTGGATCTTCTGAAATACAAAACCATAAACTGTAACAAGTATGATCATTACCAAAAAGGAGGAAGGCCACACCCGGTAGGAAAACAGACAGGGTAAACTGATAAATTACAAGCACCATGCTGGCAGTGAACTTTATTCTGTATACATACATATATGTGATGGCTATACAGCAGTATTAGTCTGTGTGAAAGACTTTTTCATGCAAATCCTAAAATCCTGCAGGTAGCCAACAGTTTGGGAAAAGTTGTCAATATAAAAGGGAGTCTCAAAGTTTGGTCATTTTTTTACTATAAACTACTTTAATCTACCCTGTAAATGGAGAAGAAAAGGAGAATCATTCTGCATAGCCTTTTTACTCCACAGCAGTCTTTATGCACTTTGTTTTTTAAAAAAATAAATTTCCTTACCAGTTTCTCTACTTTATCTTCCCCCAGTGTGTCATATACATCAGTGCAGTACACACACAGAATCAGGAGGCTCAAAAGAAAGGCACTGCAGCTAATGAATTCAAAGAAGTAAAGTCCACCACAATTGCTGCAATCCTCCACAATTTCTTCACAAGTAACAGCCACAAAGGAGAAAAACTGCAAACAAATAACATGCTCGAGTTGGGGCAAGTCTCTAATATGTTCAGCAAACAGACATCTCTGATATGAACATCAACAAAGACAGCTCTGAGGAAAATCCTCAATCTACAAAAAGTCTGGTAAAATGCTGCACTATTTTCTTACAGGCAGAAATAATGACACGGTTTACACTTGCTGCTAAAGGTGGTTGATAAACTGCACTCAGGTAAGCTGAGCACACTGCCAAACACAAGCTTCTGGATTAGACAGTCAAGATTCTGGTTTTGTGCAACTGCCAGTTGGAAGCAGACGAGGAAGGCAGCATGGGGAGCACACATCCTGCTCAGAACAAGCGAAAATGGTATCGCTTACTACTCACACCTGCACTCAGCTTTAAATGCATTTTGGGCTCAGGGAAGTGGGGGAAACTGGGCAATACTGACACACTCAGCTACCTCATTAATAGTTTACGGCTGATGTTACCTTGCTCGATAAAACTTCAGAGAAAGTACACTGAGCCAACAGCTCACGTGCTTATGACCTACTAATGACAGAAGCTCAACTACTCCTGCAGGAACCAAAACTTCAAACTATGTTTAAGCTGCTTTGGGCAATGTTTAATCTATGCAAAAGCTTATCTTCACCTTCCTGCCACAGTAGGTTTTGAGGAAAAAATATGAGTTAATAGCTAACTGCTGGATTTTCTACTATTTTATTGTACAAGAAAGAATATTGCTTTTTTTAACTGTAATCTTATTTTGGCCACTTCTTGCTAATTTCCTTCATCCCATAAAATTGACACAGCTTTATAGATCCTTTTAGTAAGGAGTTCACCAAATTATAACAAAACCATTAAGAGGAATCAGACTCAGTCACAAAATTGAGATTGCTATAAGGATGATCATCACACTTTTAGTAAGAGTATATGAGCAAGAATGCAGTTGTCAGTTCTTTAAAAAAAAAGAAATCAAATTCTAAAATTCAGAATTCTTGGAAAATAACCACTGGTCTTAGGTTTCAGTTTTCTAACAGTAAAAACAAGAACAACAATTTAGCAGCAGGAACTGTAAATTCCCCCTGCTAAGCCAGACCTCAGAAGGGCACTTCAAAGAATGATGTTTTGAAAATGCAATCATATAAAGTAAACAGGAGCTCCGAAAGGGAAACAAGCCGAGCTGGGAAACTACCAGGCCTCCACATTCTTCCCTTTTCTCCTGCAGTGGCTGGCAACACAAACTTCTCAGCAGCCCTCGCACCTAAACCAGTGTCTACAATGGCTGTCCAAGGAACGTTTTGAATTCCGAATTTCCGATTTTTATGGGGTTTTTTTGCATTTAAAAAGATCTGCTTACAGCTGTGTCAAATGACTTTCAACTTCACATTTTTCACAAGGTCAGTTGTGAGATTTGTTTTCATGTGTCGTGCTATCTCTTTTCAAGCACTAAAAACTGAATGCCATTGCTTTCAACTGGGCTGAAAGAGAACACATAGGAAATAAACCCTTCCTTAAATGAAAGTATAAGTCCAGATAACCATATGACTTAAATAACTGAAAAAAGCCTCACCACTGAGTGTACAAACAAGTTAAAAAAAATCCCACTCAAAGAACAGTTTTAAGGGGTTCTGTGTCAAATACATGAGATTTATCAAATGGAATCCTGTGTGGCGCTTATCCAAGTCAATGTTCATTTTTTTATTAATAAGCAATAGAGCATATCAATAAAAAAACTTTGGCTGGAAAAACTTTAAGTTCTTTGATTATGTTGGTGTACCACTAGCACATTTATAAGACGCCAGAAAGTTCTGCTTGGGTTTCTTAATTTGCTTCTTGATACCACTGTCAGAAACAAAAGGAATTATTCTGTTGTCTTACTGGGAAAAAAAAAAAAAGTTTTAAATACCAAAAGCATTGTTAGAGAAGCAGTTGGTTTGGGTTCTTTTTATTATTAGTCCTATCAGTCTGTAGGTACACCAGAAATTAAACAGCCTTATCTGTCCCTTACCAGCAAGAAGTTATTGATTAATACTGACACTAATGTTGGAATTTTCTAAACAAGTGTCAAGTTTGTAAAGGAGATGAAAAAGTGAAAAGCCACAAAAGAATGCTACAAAAATAGAATAGATCAATGAACAGACTAACAGGCCTGTGAAGATGCTCAGCAGTGGTACTCCCAGTACAAAATCTTCTAGTTCAGATGTGCAGACATGCTAATACCCTATAGTTGGGGCTACTGTAGAAAGTGAACAGCTCAGAAAAAGAGCAGATACTTAGGGCTGAATTACAATTTTCCTTTCCAGTTAGGGCATTTTGGTTAAAGTCAAACAATAGTTGATGACAACTATTTCTTTTAGATAAGAATTTGTTTCTACCTAAATCTTGGCACAATACACACTGTGCCATTTACCTTTGCGTAGAATTTGAACCAGTCATGGGCTAACAAAAACATTCCACCTGCTTAAAAACAGAACAACAGTCTAGGAACCCATACAATAACATGCCTCTCAGCATCCTTTTGGCTGTCACATTTTCCTTATTTCATCTGCCCAAAAGAACAGACTAAGGTTACAACACATGCCATTATTAATCTGAAGTATTTCTTAGGTCTAGAAACCAGTTTTCTGCAGGTGATTTCACAGTATTTTATCAAACACTTGATGACTATAATGAGGGGAGCTAATTTTCTGGTTGCAATATCCTGTTTAGCAGAGTGATTATCCCAGTAAAAACCAATATTGCAACACAAAGCTAAAAGATGTTAAAGACCATCACTGGCATTTCCAAAAATCAACACTCTCCCAAAACTGGAACGTTTTTCTTACCACAGAGACTGAGGCTTCCTTCCACCTTCTGGAATTTCTGGGGTTTAAAGTGTTCTAACCAAGAACACCAAGATCTGTGCATTTTGATAAACGGTTACAAAAAGGGAGCAAAAAAATGTTGGAAATTAGGAGGGTGAACAACTATAACTCCACCTTCTTTTTCCTCTCAATGAGAGATGGGTGCAGGCCATAAACTGCTAATTATTTACGAGCCTATTGAGCACCTATTCATCCTGTTTAGAACAATAATTTTTCTTCTTCCTACCTAGAAAGTTTTATAAATAATTAAACAGTTTAAGACTTTGGTACACCAGTAAATTTGTAAATGTAATCGGTTATTTTATTTTAGTCAATGAAGCCACCTATATAAATGATCTGTTTACCAGGGAGCAGCAGCCAGCAGATACTACTTTATTCATCTCCAGTAGATGAAGTAAAAGTTTATGTCCTGTTACATTGATTGAAAGCATTCTTGGCTGTGATTTTTCTTAAATACTCTTAGAAAACTTTATTTTTGGCAGCGTTACCATTACTTTTACCAGCACTGAAGTGTATTATGTTTTTGGTTGAGGGTTTTGATTGTGTATGACACGAAGTTCAAAAACCAAATGTCCTCTTTTCTGCAATGGTGAAGTAATGAAAAAGGGTTGGAAATCACCTACAATTACCGTAAGCATGACACATCTGACTAAAAAGCCACTGTGTTGGCAGCAAAATGTATGGTGACACACATTTACAGTCAGCTGCCCTTTTCCACCGATGGTTTCACTACCTCCCTGCCAGTACTTGAGAACGATGCTCCTCACGTCCTTATCAGCAGCCACACTGGCACACTTTGGAAGAGCCCATCGTCAGGCACAGAACAAACAGGAGTTTGAACCGCGAGCCCAACTGCTTAGTGTGTTCAGGAACAACATTACATGTACCAGAAAAGCAAGCAAAACATAACCCTTTTATTTCCTGCTGGGCCCAGGACCACCTGACATGAAGTGATGTCCCATGCAATGGTCCACCATCAACACTGCACTTTTCTGGTGGAATCTTCTACCACAAATTACGGGAGAAATGAGCACCCGGGTTTCAGCACAGAGTGACAGGCTTACAAAAGGGCTGCAGGAGCAGCAGGAGAGGGAGGTCTGGATATCACGACCCAGTAAACCCTTCCCGGTTATACTGCCCTATCGTGAGGTTCAAACAAAGGCTTCTACCTCCTGTTTTCATCCAATGTGACCGTCAGAAGAAAACACTAAGTTTCCTGTGAGGTTTCCCTCTGATTTGAAGCCAGAGCAGGTAGTTTCTAAGGCCAACAGGCAGCTGAACCACGCTGGCTGCAGCACCGCGCCTCGGCCGCACGAGGCCGACGGCCATCAGATGTCAGCCCGTACTCCTGTAGCTCGGACGTGGAAAAGAAACACTCCCGCCACTTCCCCACCATCAAAAACTCTGAGCCTGCATTACAAGGCACCACGCCGGCTTTTCACCTGAGCTACAAGTCTGCACAGCTTCAGTGGCCCCATGCCACGTCCCAAGTCAGGACATCTTCCCGGCGGAGCCAGCCCTTTCCTAACCGACGGGAACCCTTCCCACGACGGCTGTGCACGGCCATCTCCTCCGCCTGCGCTCGGCCACCTAGTTTAATTTTTAAGCGGCGGGGGACTACCTTAAAGCCGAAGGTCATCACAACACGCTCGTTTCCATCCCAACGCAGGGCACCACGGCGGCCCCCCCTCGCTGCTCGCCCCCGCCCCACCGCCCGCCGGACTCAGCCCGCGGCCCCGGGCAGCCATTCTGCCAAGGGGATGCTCCCTCCGCGCCAGCCCGGCACGCCCCGTGCGGCGAGGAGGGCACTCACCGCCTGGACCGCCTTGGCCGGCAGCCGCCACCCCGGCAGGTGCCGCAGGGTGCAGCCGAAGGGGCGCCGGCGGGGCGACTTCGCCTCCGGCTCAGTGGTCTCGTTGTAGACACCACCGTTCTCCATGGCCGTGCCGGGCCGCCGGCTGTCAGCTGGAAAAAGCGAAAGCAAGAGGGCGGCGGCGGCGGCGGCGGCGGGAGGGGCGGGGAGGGAGAAGGGGAAGGCGGCGGGAGGGGCCCCGGGCGCGGCGGCGGTTGGAGCCGGCGGTTGGTCCCGGCGGTACAAAGGCGCCTCCTGCGGCGCGCGCCATCGCTCCCCCTCGTGGCGCGGGCGGGGC
>VXAY01000179.1:162667-195226 GCA_013399855.1 Oxyruncus cristatus
GTGTGAGGGGCGGGCGGCGGCCAGGGCTGGGACCGCGAGGGTTGCCTCAGGCCCCGGTCTGTAAACGGGGCTTATTAAATAAAGTTTACAAGATTATCCACTCTTCAGTTGTCACACGAATATTACGATATCAGAAGGTTTTTTTAAGCCAAAGCTTTCCCATGTCAACTAGACCATGCCACTAAGTGCCACGTCCAGTCTTCCCTCAAACATCTCCACGGATGTGATTCCACCACCTCACTGGGCAGCCCATTCCAATGTCCAATCAATCTTTCTGTGAAGAAATTCATACTAATGTCCAACCTAAACCTATCCTGGTGCAGTTTAAGACTACAGCCTCTTGTCCTGTTGCTGGTTGCCTGGAAGAAGAGGCCGACCACCACTTGGAGTTGCAGGGAGCAATAAGGTACCCCCTGAGCTCCCTCTTCTCCAGGCTAAACAACCCCAGCTCCCTCAGCTGCTCCTCATAGGCCTTCACCAGCTCCAGACCCTTCACCAGCTCTATTGCCCTTCTCTGGACTCGCTCCAGCTCCTCAATGTCCTTCCTGAATTGAGAGGCCCAGTAATTGAGGTATGGCCTCACCAGTGCCGAGTACAGGGGAAGAATCATTCTCATTGGAGATGTTCTTTGTTGTTAGTGAGAGAAAACACACATATCCCCAAGCCTATCCTGATATACTCACATACCTTTGCCCAAATCAACTTTTTAAAGAAGCTAAAGCTTTTGGTGCCTACTAAGAGTAAATTAAGCCTATTGTATGTAAACAAAAGTGTGTTACATTCACTTCTATATTATCATCATCCACATAATTTATTATGGTCTTTCATAGTCAAGTTCAGTTATACTTCACTTACTTAAATTCAGTCATATTTAATCTACCGATTAGATCTACTGGTAGAAATCTATCTGACAGAAACCTACTCATAAAAAATATGATTTACTTTCTTAACGTTAGCTGCGTAGGAACAGATCCCCTGCTTAGGGAGATCAGGCTGATCAGACAGTTCTTTTGGAACCACACGGTGCAGTGGGAGTATATGTGCTACACAAGGTAGGGGTCTCTGTAACTTTGTCAAAGCCCCCATGAACTGGACAGATGCAGTAGTATGGGCCAGATAAAAGCAGCTGGGCCACGCTCCATGCGGAGTGCATACTAGCAGTCTGTTTGCCTGACTTCTCACAGTAAGGCAACAAAAGCCAGGGGAACATATGGTGTCCCCAGGCAGATGGTCCAGACTTGTCTGTGCCATAAACAGTGTTTGGCTGCAGGAATTGGCTTGAGAGGCAAATGAGTAGGGCAAGTCCTGTAACTCCCAAGACATGGGAGTTTCCGCTAAAGTGAAGTATTACTATGGGTGTGCCCTAGCTTCTGCCTGGAGTTGGAATGAATCTAACATAGCTCTGTTGGCAGCATCCCAGGCTACAGGACTGAGCAAGTAGATGTAGTCAGACACATTTACTGTTACTGCTTATAAGTCCTCAGTGCTTTCCTTACTTTTTTACATGAGTACATTATAAGTAAAATTATGTGACAGAGACTGACATCTCTCTTCTGAAGGAAATTCCCTTTTATTTTTGTTTTATTCCTTGATAATATTTCAAAACTGGTTGAGTAACTCCTAAGCCACAAAGCACACGTTTAGGCTATGCTGTGGTCTGAGTGGGACAGGACTTAACCAAGATAGAAGCAATTGTCAGCTCTTTTAAGATGTTTGGTAGCATTAAAGGCTATTTTGTGATTGGTCCCTTTTGAGTTTTTATGAATGCCTTCATGCAGCATTGCTACGTTAGGGACAGGGATGTTAGTACTGAAGACAACCGTCTTGAGGACAGCCTGCTTTCCAAAGAGCCGCAGAAACATGAGACAAGTCTACAAAAGATAATATAGATGGCAACCTCTTTCTAGTTACTTCTGTCTTTAAAAAGAGTTGGTTTCCTGTTCAGACCTTCTGCAGGAAATATGTATCAATGATGCGTGAATGATAAAGGTTAGCGTGCCATTTAAAGCCTAACTTATTGAGGCCACTTCATTTATTTATTTATTTATAAGGAGACACAGGAAAAGCAAAACAACAGCAAAACCACGGGAACTGTAAGTTCTTGTGACAGAGAAGGAATGAAAACTGGACAACAGCATAGGATCTGATAGCTTAAAAATACTTAAAGCGTGATGTTAAATCATACAAATGCTGCTCTTCACAGAGGCGCAGCAGGTGTTCCTCACCCTTTTCATCAGCACTATCTCTCAAGTGCAGTTTCTTTCCCTTAAATAGGGAATCAATATAACAGTTACAATAAATAACAATTATGTTTAATGCAAATAGTAGTAACTGGCTGGCTGTGATGTGATGGAAATCCCATTCCAGATATGCATCCATTAGTTTTCTTTCATTTATGTGCTACATCTGACAGTTTTAAACAGAGAAATCTTTCTTACCCCACCAGAGCCTCTGCTGGAATGGCAGGACCAGAGCTAAAGGCAGGACATGGTGGCAGAGAAACAGCCCTGCAGTTAGATGCTGAGCTGTGGTAACATCTCCAGTCAGCCAGGCAAAGTGGGAGATCAGTGGAAGCAGATTAGTGATGAGTGACCTAGTTTTCTCCCTCATTACGTCTTCTCCAAGATACCCTCCATAGTGACCAAAAAGCAATAGCAATTAAGTTGGGAAAGCCACCTCATTAGGAGAGACTGCGGTGTATACAGTATAGCTGTATGACAGTTGCTACTTCTTGCCCCCAATGTTGAAATAATTTACAAAAAAGTGTGACTGGAGCTCACACTCAACCGAAACAATTGACTAAATGCCAGCCACCACAATAAGGTGGCTTCAGGCCATGCTGCATCACTGTTTTCATCAAGTGAACCCTGGTGGCTCTTTGGCACTATCGGTGTGCTGTGTTACAGCATGATGCTAAAGCGTGCATCCCTCACACTCAAAATTGGCAGCAGAGCTGCACTGACCTCATGAAGGAATGTTCTCTTTTTCCCATGTTCATAAATGCAGTTGTGGGACTTTTCATTTTTCTTCTCAGAGGGTGAGGGAGAAGGAAGTACAGGAGTAGGAAGGCAGCTTAAAAGCCCAAACCACCAAACAAGACAGACTTGGTTTCATTGTTAGAGCAGTGAGGTTTATGGGTTCTGCACAATTTGGGGAACTTCACTGAAAACAGCCTGTCAGAGGCATGTCTCCCTCCTTCATTTTTATGTTCTCACATAGGCCTCTCAACAGCTTTTGTTCATGACTATCACTGTGTATTATATGAAATAAATTCAGGAAGACTAGCTAGCAAGCAGAATATTCCAAGTACTGCAACAAATTGCTCAGAAAAGACTTATATGTGTTGCATCTGCTGAAGCTTCTTTAGCTCTTGAGACTCTATTTTTGGACTCAGTATTGCAACTGAACTTCACAACCCCCAATCACCATACTAACATGCTAGAATGTGTGATTTTTAAACAGCTGAAGAATTAACCTTTTAAACAGCTATTTTTAAGTATCCCTTATGGCACAAGAGATGAAAACCCCCAAAATTCCCGCATTTCCCAAATGCAGGACTAGGCCAACTCTTGTCAGTGGTTTTCTGTGTGCATCTGAATGGCACAGAGAAGAATTAAGCCGTGAGGTATTCGACAGGCAACAGTTCTGCAGCTGCAGGTGTCGCGCTACAAACTCTTTGCTCCCCAAGAGGAGATGGCAGTGCAGCAGCCTGCTGCTTGCATTTCAGATGTATCACTAGAAAATTAAGATTAATATAGTAGCTACTCCATATAACCTAAAGTTACATATACATTTCGGAGACTGCCATTTTCAGCTGAAAAATATGACTTGTCTGGAAATAAAGTGGTCATTTACTCAAAAATTTCAAGCTTAAAATCTGCAGAACAGTTATATTATAAATAGTATACTCAACTGGCATAGGAACAGGGTAGAGAGAAGGAGGAAGAGGAAATTTATAAAATTCCCCTGAAACAGTTCAGTTTGAAGCAAATCAGCTCCTTGTCTACATAGAACTAGCCCTGAAAGTCTAAAGGAATTTACTTATTGTAGCATTTTTTTTGGTGTTCATACTGCGAAGCATTTAAAAAGTATTGTTATTAAAACTGTCCCCTGTAGTTCTTATATTACATCTTTGCTTTTTGCATCTGATGTGCTAGTCTGAAACTTTGTACTTTGCACTAAAGTATTAAAGGCACACAAGAGTGATTAGAAGCAAAATCAATGTTATTCGTGCTGTTACTCATTTGAAAATCAGGGTAATCGCAAACCTACCCCCTCTCAACCTAGAGCAAGAAAGCACCATGACGGATTATGCAGAAGTATCCTTGCCAAATTAGCTTCATTGTTTTAC
This sequence comes from Oxyruncus cristatus, assembly GCA_013399855.1. Classification (NCBI taxonomy): domain Eukaryota; kingdom Metazoa; phylum Chordata; class Aves; order Passeriformes; family Cotingidae; genus Oxyruncus; species Oxyruncus cristatus. Next base: position 167,019 of record VXAY01000179.1, read on the forward strand.
CCAGTGTATTTAGTTTGGTGCCCAACTTGATGGGGAAGGAGGGATAACAGGGAGAAGGATTTATTGGCACCACATTTTGCAAAAAGAGCCTTTTGTCACAGAGACTCGTTTCGCATGATAGTTCTGGTAAATCCCACCTTAATTGCCTACTCTTATCAAAGTAGTAGTTTGGGGAATTGCAGCTCAAGAGGACAAACCACCACGGAAATCTTGGTCTCATCAAGGGGAAACAAGAAGCTGAAGCCGAAGCCATCAGATTACACAGAAACATTCTCAGATGTTTTCCTTAAGATACCTTAAAATATTTTTCCCTGCAAACAGCACAAGCAGGCTGTAAGAAGATAGTGATGGTGGCATTAAAAGAATTTGAACTTTAAGGAGGGAAGCAGGCTGCTTTAGTCTTATGGATTGAAAAGGCATGGTAGGGAGACAGCCTTTTTCAAAAAATAGTAATAAAAAAATTAACCAAAAAAACCCAGAGCTATTGGTGCTTGGGGAAGAAATAAATTCAGAAGCTTTAAATGCACAGAAGTGACATTTGTTTTAAGAAGTGAAATGATAGTGAGTCATTAGTAAGGTTTTCCCCTGTTCCAGCCTCCCCCAAAAAAGGGGCAGGGCACCTGGCGCAATAGATCTTAATGCATTATAAGGCTAATTTTCCAGCTTCAGAAAAGGTGTTTTTCTTTGTCAGATGCTCAAATGAACTAAATTAAAGATTATAGGAGCTAAAGCTGTATTTTAAAGACTCGACAGTACCAACTAGTTTAAGATATTGCCCTAAAATCTGAAGTTTCACCCCACCAACACACAACACTGCAGTTGTGTAAGGATGGGTGCTGCGATGATACAAGCAGGACCCATTCTCCCAAGCACATTTCAAATTCTGTTTCAAGAAGTTTACATATGGAATCTAGAGAACTGTTCTGATATTGATGCATGCCGTGCATCCATGATTGGAAGTCTATTTTTCTTTTTTTTTTAAGACATAATTTGTTCTACACAGCTGTTCATCAGCTGGTCACGCATTTCCCCATACGCCACCTTTACCGAATCGCTACCATAAGCAAAATTTTAAGTTATAGCTAAGAATCTCTACTGAAACTTGTCAGTCCACAATTCAATCTTCTGAGTCAATTTTAACAAGTGTGCTGAACTTCAGGGAGTTCAATGTACAATAAAATGTAGGTTGTTCTTAAATAAATTTAGGTATTTTGAGAACATGGATGTAATTTAGGTAGAGGGAGGTGATCCTGCCCTTCTATTTTGCCCTAGTAAAGCCACATATGGAGTACTGTGTCTAGTTCTGGGCTCTTAAGTACAAGAGATACATGGATATCCTGAAGCAGGTCCAGCAGCAGGCAACAATGATTAAGATATTGGAGCATCTCTTTTAGAAGGAAAGGCTGAGGGAGATGGGCTTGTTCAGCCTTGAGAAGAGATGACTTAGAGGGGTCCTCATCAATGTCTCCAAGTATCTGAAGGGAGAGAGCCAAGAGGAGGGATCCAGGCTCTTCTCAGTGGTGTCAAATAGGACAAGAAGCAATGGGCAGAAACTGATGCACAGGAAGTTCCACCTAAATATGAGGGAAGAAATTCTTTACTGTGCACATGACCATGCACTGGAACAGATTTCCCAGAGACGTTGTGGAGTTTCCCTCACTGTTTTTGAATATCCAGATATTCAAAAACCATCTGGATACAATCCTGTGCAATGTGCTCTAGGATGACCCTGCCTGAGCAGGAAGGTTGGACCAGATGACCCACTGTGGTCCCTTTCCAACCTGACTCATTCTGTGATTCTGAATTTGCTAGAACCACTACAGAATGCAGAAACCAGAGGAGAAGAGTACCGCCATGTTCAAAATAAAGACGTTTCTAAATAATCAGAGAAATTAATGTAAGATTTGTTGATTAAAAAAGAAAACCTGAACTCATTAAAGAAGTGTATTGGCAATCACTTGATTGGGATATATCTTTTATACTTCTTATTCTGAGGCTATAAGTAGAAAGTGACTACAAATTTCACAGTGTAAAAAGATGACACAACATTTGAGTCCTGAAAACTTAAATAAAGTCTCAACCTTGGTCAACTACTTCTTAGACAACACACTGCCGTCATCAGCAGGATCCTTAGTGTAACTAGTGAGCTTTTAAAACACATTGCAGCAGAAACCACCCACGTAGTATAAGCTAGTTTTACTTCTAGAAGCAAACACTGCAGACTCATCCCCTTCCTTCTGAAACAATGTTTTAAGTTTAAATATCTATCAGTGATATTATTGACTGAGAGATAAAAATATAAATGTATGTTTTAAGATCTTTTACAGCACATCCTTAGATTTAACTGTAAACAAACAAGAACACCATGGCTTCAACGAAAGTTATTTAAATTTGAATGCAGAGAATACTTTATTAACTGATTACAGTTTTGATGACCAATTTTTAAACCGTAAGTAGTGTGGGAAACATAGTGGGGGACATTAAGGCCAAGCCATAAATATATAGACAAATCTGGATACTGATAATCTGTACATTTAACCTCTGCTTTTTCTTTATACATCTTTTATTCAGTGTCTGAAATTAATCAAGAGGAAAAATCCGAAAGAACTGGCCACTAATTTAGTCTTATATCTGGAGTTTTTGCATGGGTTTTTGAATGCAGTGTAAATCTCAGTGGAGATCAAACGGATTTTTTTTTTAACCATACTCCCAATGAAGTGTTCAAGTATAACTGGAGTTTGTTGTTGTTGTTGTTACAGACTTGTGCAATGATTTTTCTCTTTCAAAAACTACCAGTAGTTCTCTTGTGTAGAGGTTAATCTACTTAAGATAGTATTAAACTTAGCTAACCGATTGGGAAATCAATATAAATTAAGTGCCTGTGGTGTGTATCAGTTTTCCTGCTCTAAGCAACCCCTATCACTTAAAAGTGGACGTACTTGCAATTTTACAGAATTACACTGACTTTTCAACAAAACCCAGAAAAAAATTAATTTACTATCCTTGCACCGTGAGCAGTGCTCCTACACAATGTGATAACCGTTTCCCATTTGTACAACTCCCTTTTGTAAAGTTGGGCAACACATATGAAAGGAAGACAGACATCAATTGTTTGTGTTCTGAAAGAGATTTCAGTTCTTTAGTTCCAGTCACTGAAGGAAGAGGCAGAGGCAAGTTTGAATTATCCCAGAAAACTGAACAATTGGTTTTATTTGGTGTCTTCAAGATGCTTCACCTTCTGTGGGAGATGTAGATGATGTAGGAGAGACCATTTCAGGTTTTCGTGAAATTCTGTCCAATTCTGCCTGAACATCTGTTAAAACTGGCTTCTGACCTACAAAATAAATGTGTAACATTCAGTCATGTTTATGGAAGTCACATAGTATCTTTAATTCTCAAATCAGAAAAATCCTCAAAATTGTTACCACGTGCTTGTGGTGCAGAGTAAAGGCATAAAGCCAAAACCCAAAAGAAACAAAAAGGAAACAGTAAAGTCACATCCTTTAATATTTCCGATTTCTCAAAGAAACTTCCATAATTATATATTGTCAGTGTATGAAGCGTTAAAGTATAAAACACAAAAAAAGGTTATTAAGGCTAGCAGTTATGACTACTTCTATGCAATTTTCTGTATAGGTATTTTCAATAATTCTGAATGTAAATCACGGGTTCCATCAAACCCAGTAAAGTCAGTTCTGCACACTTTGTCAGCACAAACATGACACCACTGCTCATGGGTGCACACAGACCTGCAGATGGCAAATCCCTTTCTCACCCACTTGCCTCCTCCCTAACTTGGAATGGCTCAAACATTTGTGCAGTCACACTCAGACCTAATTCAAGCCTAAAACACACCATTTTCCCCCCACCCTTTTAACGCTTACTCCCCAGTCTAGGTTTCTCTCCTCCTATGTTGTATCACAAGAATGGAGAAGGCAATATAGGAAAACAGAATATTAGAGTCTAATGGCAGGACAAGTGTGCATAGTTATCTTGGGCTGTAAGGGAACGTTCTGATACACAGGTATTTTTTTTAGCAGTGTCGCAGCACCCTTTCTGCAGATGCAAATTAACAGAATTACCCACAAAGGTAATTTTAGCCAGATATACTATGCTCCTCTTCAAATCATTTTACAGAAGCTAATGCTGTATCAGAACCAAAGCAGCTAATATTCCAACTAATAAGCAAAGGAATTTCCCACAGTTGCTGAGGGAAAAGTAATTGTCAAATCCCAAACTGCTCTTTTAACAGCCAAGTTTCAGATCTGAAGAGAGAGTGCCATAAATATCACTAAATACAAGACAGCAAATACTGAGGAAGGTGAAGAGGCCACATTTGAGCCAAACGTACATTGTATTTAAGGTAATTGCTTAAAAGCACAGCCCTTTGCAACATTAACCTGGCTACACCTTAACCCTAATTTTGTTGCATGGTAGGAAATTTCTGAGATCAGTTTTGCTCCTTAACAGTTTAATTCTGTTCTTGAAGTTTCTGCCATGGCCCTGGACACAACACTTTCCTGGAGCGCTGCCTCCGTTTGCCTGGCATCACCCAAACCTGCTGCCCAGCCACTCCCCACAGGATTCTTCAGTGGGTGCTCTCTGCACCTCATAATGCATCAGCTGCATTTGTTTGAATAATCTCCATATGCTGTTCAAACTGGCACTGCTGACTTTGCCTACACCAGATTAGGAAGTACTCAAACTTCGCTTTGCCAGCTGAGCTTTGCACTTAAAAAAGGGAAATGCACACATGTAGGAAAAAAACCCAAGCAGGGTCAATCTACACAAAGTGTTTGTGGGAAATGTTTTCTTCTCTTTTACTGCATAAAAGTAAACACTGCTTGTGTTTCATTGGTACTTGACATTATTCTCCCCTAAGTGCAGCATTACTAACCTCTGGGGAGGCAGGGAGGGAAGGTGCCTCTATACGTATATTCTGAAGTAATACAGAAACATTTTAAATTGGAATAGCAAGAAGCACCAGAGTAGTCCTGCATCTAGCTTTAGCACAGTCATTATTAAACATTTCTAGATTAATACCAATTGTTAATCACATCATGTAATGTTAAAATAAAATATGTAAGTATTTTACAGGCTGTCACCAAACTCAAAGCATTCATCATATCAGAGCTAGTACACTAGAAGAAGAAAATTTAAAGTTATTTTAACACTGACAGTATTGTTAAAAAAATCAACTTGAAATTTAGTCCCAATCTACCTGAATAATATTACAAGTGGCTTATAGCACAAGCCATTTTACTGGGATGGTGGGAACAAAGGAAAAAACTAAGAACTCATGTAGACACAACTCATGCTTAAAAAGCTACATGAAAAGTTTTTCACTGCTCTTCTGAGAGCCATAAAAAGGCAATGCTAAACTGCTGTGAAAACAGAAGCAAAAAGCCATATAAAATATAAACCCACATATATAAAGCATTTATATATATACACACACACATTTATAAAGCATTCAGTTAAATATAGCAGTGTTCACACTTCTGATAAACTACACTAACAGGAATGATCCACCACTTAATTTGGATGAGTCGATCTTTTGTCATTAATCATACCTGATTTTTTTGCTGATGGTGCTAAGTTGCTGCCAGCACCTCCAGTGCCACCTCCTCCTGGACTGCCACCAACACCACCAGGGCCACCAGGAGAACCAGTTTTCTTGCTCAGGAGACTATTGAAGAAGTTAGCCAGGACTCCTTCAGATGTAGCTCCAGCTACAAGGAGAGGAAGGAAAAAAAAAAACCACAACACAAAACCAACACAGATTTTTTAAGTAAATACTGATTCAGCTTGTTCATCCATCTAAATAAGCATATTAAAGCAAGCAGGCAAAGCAGCTATTTTACGTCCCCAGATGCATTTGTACCCTCATAAGAAAAGGTACCTTTCATATTGGGATCAATTTTCTTTGAACCAGTAGGGATAGGTGTAACACTGGCAACGTTTGATGTTACAGATCTATTTGGTGTCCTAGGAGATCCACCAGGAACTCTTGGTGAGGCATCCTATTAAAAAAAAAAAAAAAAAAAATACCCAAAAAGCAAAGTGTAAACATATACGAAATGAAGCATTTTGTTATTTCTCACAGCTTCTGAGCTTTTCTTTTAAATGCAGTATCTCACACAACTGAAACGGCACAGGATTAGATTTTGCTGATTGTGTATGTGTTTTTTCATGTTCATATAACATTCTTAAAAGTACTCATTTTACTGCAACTAAAGCACTAGTGAAACTTTTCATTTTACCCCAGTGAGAAACTTGAAAATCCATCTGTTACTCAGTACCCTAATGAAAACTGCACCAATTAGATCACTGAGGAGCTCCACCAAATTTTGCAAAAGGACAACACGTAGCACCAACACTGCGGAAAGGACTAAATGCAGCCCAGGAGAAAGAGCACTATTCATTACTTCAAGATAGTAAGTCATGTTTCTAGTTCACCTAAAGAGGTAAAGCTGCCTTTGTAAGATCACAGGCTCCCCATTTAAACTTGCGTTGCCTTTTAGTTATTTTATTTGTATTTTAAATGTAGATGATAGTTTTCATTTGTCCTTAATTTTATGCCAGTCTTAATATTCCTAGAGTGATGGTGCCAGATCTAGGATATGAAACTCACCAAGGCAATTCAGCCAACACAGGCTGCTCCTTGGCACACTCTAGGGACAGAAAGGGGAAAAAAACTTACTGCTTAGATGCATTCTAACATATGAAAAGGAAAGCCATGTCATTTAGCCCTTTAGTCACAAGTTGTCGTGACTAGCTGTGACGTGTCATAATTTTAGGGCACTATACGATGAGACGTTAAATACGATGTAGTTTAAAACAATTACATCAAAGAATATTTGATAGTGCAGTTAAAAGCAACCTTCTAAATATATGAGTAATTTTTATGTGATGATATTTAAAATTTTTATTACTAACCACTGGCCTTCCTGCAGCAGTAGGTGGTTGTTTCGCCAACTGTGACTACAAAAAAACAAACATACACATGAAGTGTTAGATATTACAGTGACTAAGAATACAACCCAAAATCTTTATTAGAAATGTTGTTAAATGAAACACTGGCTGCTTGTTTTACAGAGAGAAAGTTACCTGCTGCTTCATAAGAAACACTTGGTCATCTTCTGCTACGATTTCTTTTTCATGAACAAACTGCAATACAAAAACACGAACATAATTTCAACTAAAAGAAAGAAAGGTATTTCCTTTTATATCTCCTGGTGAATATGACCAAAGCATTCAATAATGAAGTACATGTATAAAATACTATGATGACTGCATATCACATTTTCCATATTTAAGACTGCTGTCTCATGATTCCATTTAAACTAAGTTAATTAGGAGTGAAACAGAGGTATCATTAACTCCTTTGACCTGGCAGGCATAAAGCTCTACATGTATCTGTAGAAAGACTCATTAAAAAGTTCATTAAAGTGTTCAGTAAAAGAGGAATGAAGTAAATTGTAAGAGGGCACATGCAGGGCTCTGAAGATGAGTAAGAAACATTCATGGATGCACACACTCTGCATCATGCTCATGTCTCTGTTAATTTATTGAGGCCTCTCCTTAGCATTACTTTATAGGTAACTATGGCCAACATGACTCTTCAACTGCATTGAGTTAGACTGGTATATTAACTGGACACAGACATCTGCCTGGACACAGATCCCAGTCCTATGCCTCAAACTGCAAGCACTCTCCTTCCAAACAAGCTCATCAAAAAGTTTGCCCAAACAAGCACCGCAAATATCAATATCAAAGTTTCCAATCCAGGCCTGAAGTTTACAGGTATATGCAAAAGAAAATATTATCAGTTTTACTTTCCTTGGACACCTGTTTAACACATACGCCTTGATTTTTTCCCTAAAGATTGCAGAAATGACAGAGTATTAGTTTTCTCAGCTAAAATAATTCCCACTTGGAAATATGATCAGTCACAAAAATCCGAGTTACGTTAGAAAAAAGCCATAGAAATATTTGCCTTCAGTAACTTCTGCATGCATGGGGTCCACTGTTGCTGGCATTTTGTTCAAAAATCTCCTTTATGTTTATAGGTAGTTCTGTCATAGCCTTTTGCTAAATATAGTACGAGAGAGAAACCATACTGTACAAATGGAGAACCTGTTTTCACATGATTATTTTTGATTTTACACTGTCTCAAGATTTCTGATTTTAAATACTCCAACACAAATAGGAGGCACTACAAACTTATACCCAACTTAGAGCAAAAGGGAATGTTCTTAAAAAACAGCAACTCCATCTGACAAACATGCAAATGACATTCAGGCTTTTCAATACCAAATACACATTAAAAGCAAAACAATGTATTTGTAGTCTTCAACAACGTAACAGTGGCAGAAAAGGTGTAAGCTCAAGAAAAGCTATAAAATACATAACGAATTTTTTTTGATAACTAAAGAAAAACTTTAAGAACAAAATAAGAAAACCCCCCACAGGGTTTACCACACTTACTATAAGCTGCAAGGACAGTCTCGGTGAAAGAGAAACAGTCCTAAAACTGACAGGCAAATAAACAGCAAAGAAGGTGAATACCAAAACATCTCCATTTACCTTTCTGACTGGTGGTTTTGTTATGATATCTTCAAAACTGTCATCTGCTTTTAGTGTCTGAAAGTTCTCATGCAATATTCCTATCTTCTTGTCATTATCCCAACCTGCAGGACTAGAGACAGGATTATTTGGCTTAAAATTCTATTGCTACTCCAGGCTATTCATGTATGCACACTCCTGAACTGCACAGAACTGGAAGCCAGGAAAGCTGTCATAGCTCCCATTCTCCTGTGCAAGTGAGTCATTGATTAGTGCAAGGAGGCAAAGACTGGTTCACCAAAACAGAGAAGAGGAAAATCTCTGGGTTTAACATTTCCCTTTGGGGCAGTGAAATCTTGATCCACTGGCACTCACCAAACTCCAACTCATGAGAATGTTAAATGGAACTTTAAAAAGCATAAACCAAAAAAAGGCTCTAAACACTGCCTTACAGTATTGCACAGATACATTTTGTAGTCGTATACACATATAATGCAGGTAACTTACATAAATACTGCATCTTTTTCCACAACGACAGCTGGAACGTTGAAAGGAAATCCATACAACTTCTGGACTATATATTTATACACTAAGTCAATGTTTTTGTTTTCTTTTACTGAAGTGTAAATAAGTGCTGCCCCATCTGAATAAACTTGTTAAAGAAAACTTAGTTTAGTGGTTAGTAACAGATACTAAAGTAACCTTTAAACTCTCAGAAAAGGGTCATCTCCTTTGTAGAATTTAGAGCAGGAATAGAAAACCAAATAGGTCAACCAACTTCCAACACTTCATTTTTGAAATAAGCTTTAAGTAATTTAAGTATTTCTTTCTTTCTGCATTTGTTTTAGGCCAATTCAGCTATTGATTTTCAGGTTAAGTACAGGCTCTTCTCACTTTCAAAGCCCACAATACCTGTGGTTTCACTATGTGTACAAAACTTTTCATGCCATATCCTTGTATCTTGTCATTATCCCACCCTGCAACACAGTCACAGCAACATTAACATTAGTAGCTTCAAAAATGCCAAAGATCTTCCACTTTCCCACTTGGGTTTTTTAATTTAGGGGAGCAAGTTCTTACATTATACAGTCATCTGCTTTTGAATGAAATGAAGGCAAATGAGTTGTACTGTATACAAGTTACTAAAAGACCAAAAGAGTGTACAGTATTCCAGCATGGCTCAGTATCAAATTAACACATCTTATGCACAGGATTAATAAAAGAGAAATTTTTACTCTAAGATTATAAAAATACCAACCCCCCTAATTTATTTCTGTGTGCTTGCAATTCAGATTCTACAAGGAAGTTATATAATGGGGTCTGACTCCCATTCAGTGAAGTTTAGAATAGAATTTCAAGTTGCACATGGCATATAGACTCATGATGCTAATCCCTACCAATATTTTGTACTTTTCCTCCACCCACTAGAGTTATTACAATTACCCATAATTCCATTTTCAAAAATTAGGTCTTGTAAGCCATTTGAAGGAAGTGCCATTTCAACTGAGGTCTCTGGTTCTTGGACTAATTTTTCCATCTGTCAGCTGTTGTCTCTCCAATAGCATTTGAACTTCCCTCTACCACAGCACAAATAAAGACACAATGTAGGCCATGTTACTGGCATCTAAAATCTAGATCTCAGCTGACTAAACAACACTAAACAGTATTTGATATACTTCTTTAAAAATGTGAAATTTAAAAGTAATAAAAGCACAGCAACAGCTTCTGTGCATTGTCTCTGTACCAATATGAGAAAAGTCTATGTACCTTGCCTACAGCAATTCACACACTTCTTTCCTCCCCTCAGAACGTCATCCTGTGAAATTACTGAACACAGAGGAGACTGCATATCTGGGGCAAAAAGAATAATATGCCTTATGTACATGTGGAGCAATATCATACTTAAATGAATTCTCTTTTTATTTTAGGGAGCTTAATCAGTTAAAATGTGCTGTTTTGGGAACTTACTTCTAAACATGGAAATGGAGGCTCAAGGTAAGGGGACATGCTAGAGACTCCTGCAGCTCTGTAATAAAATAAAACTGAAAAGTTGAATTCAACACTGGCATAGGCGCAGCTGAAGCAGACTGCCAGCTACAGTAAAGGAGTTGCATCCTACTTTGGTACAGATGAAAACACTCTTTTAAGCTTGTCATAATTAATATGAAGATTTGAGTCCTAATCATGTTTATGATGTGCTAAAGGATACATTGTAAGCAAAACCGTCTGATATGTGACTGAATGAAGTCGAAGTGTTCATCTCTGTAGTCATGCTCTTTTTCCAGAACACTGATGGCATCACACTGTCAAAATAAAACACAAAATTAATATACCACTTCCAGGCACCTGCTGAAATAGCAGTGCTGCTACACATCCAGATCACAAGGGGAAAGGGAGATGGAGTGGGGAGGGGTAGTGCAGAGGAAAACAAAAAGCTGCTAAGATATTTTAGAAGCATAATTGAATGGTTTTGTTTTTAATAATATATAACTTGATGCACATATACGGTGGTCAGAATTAACTAGGGAGTTAAAGTGATTGGCATTTTTCATTCACTCCCCCTCCCCAATCCAAGGCAATAACTCAAAGTCTCTGTTGAAAACTTACCCACTAAATGACATCACCATTTTTTAGCCAACGTTTTTTTCACACGCTGTAGTACTACAGGATAGTGTTTTTAATCCAGTTACTAATTAGCCCCTTGCAAAGGGAGGCAAAAGCAAGGAATGTGGAAGCAGAAAAATAAAAAAAGGTGTGGGGAGAAGAATAACAGAGCTGGCATGTGAGAAAGAAGGTGCTGCTGCTCAAATGAGAGGGTCAGACTTCCAGTGAAGGAACAGCATATGCATCAGAAGGTTTATGCCTTTGCTGTGGGCCAGCAGAAGCTGCAGATGCAGTATGCTTACTGCCAATGAGAACTGGAGAGCCAGGGGGACAAAAAGCAACAACAACAGCCACAGGAGAAGCTCACCATTGTTTTCTTTAGATTAAGAATATGGTTACATGTCTAACAGAAACCAAAATGGATCACAAACACCCTAAAAACTGAGGAAAGTTACTAGAGCAGCACTTTACTAATCGTAACTCTCAAATATGTTCATCTTCTGAAAAAAAAAGATCAAAAATATTAAAAAAAAACCCCTTATCAAAATACTATGTTCAGACTAAGGAGGGCTGTAGAAATCAAGGGGAGTTCTAGTTGCTTATTGACTAGATCACTTCTGTGAGCCAAACCAGATCTGAGGTTTTTCTCAATTCCTTGAAAACTGGTAGAACTAAAGGAAAAGATAATTCCAAAAAAACATGCAATGAGAGGTTCCAGAAAATAACCAATCTCCAACATTAAACAAAGAATTTTTCAACAGGCGATTCAGAATAACTTTACCACATGCTTCCCTCCCCAATTCCACAACTGACAGAGTTGCTTACATTAAATATGCAAAAAACCTAAAATGTGAAACAAACCTTTGTACAAACTACTACTACTGGAATGCCTAAGTTACATGTTAGTGTATCTGCACCCAGGGGTAAAATCACACTGTCATCTTTGTCTTCCTGTAATGAAGTATTTCTTCTCTGTGGAGAAGCTGGAAAATCCTCGCCTGGTTCTATATATTCCTGGAAGTCTCTTACCACTGAAAGTAAAAAAAGTTATATTAAAACATCAGCTACTTCATTATTTCAACAACGATTTCCACTGCCATTGATCTCTAGCACTGTTGACCGCATAGTACTTCTGCGTCTTTATGTTGAAACAATGGATCATGCACCGACTGCTCACCAGTCGTTTGCTCTGTGCAGAACAGCACAGGAGAGAACCAGCAAGTCTGAGATCTGCTGGACTGGCAGCCAGAAGAATATGATCTGATAAAACTGTCCGTAAGGACAGCATGAAACCATTTTTATTTTATCGCTGTGGAACCACTAGGCGGGTGCTATTAACGATTACTGTTTCATCTGTTTTCAGAAGGACATAAGTTTCCTTCCATTTTTCTTGGCAAAATTAATGGAACAGTTTGTCAGAATAAACAGAATTAAGCCTAAGACATATTGCTTAGCTGCTACCATATACCAGGTTTTACCTACAAACCATTCTTTGCTCTTTGAACAGTGAATCTAGAGTAGTAATAAACAAAAAAGAACAGAACACACAAACACTATTTATTAACTGGTTTTAGAATTAGTTAACAGCATATTAAATATTTGGTATGCTTTTAAAACAGATCAGATACTACTTTAAGATTTAGCAGGGAGGGTAAGTCAGAATGTAACTTTCTATTTTCTAATTCTTGTCACAACTGTCTTGTCATGTTCCACGGCACACACCCAAGCCTCTCATTACACAGCCACTTACTATTCCTACAGTCAGGGATGCAATATTGGGCATAAAATGTCTCTATCTTTCACATCACGTCTCCCGTTTCAGGCAGCAGAAGCAAGATTCTACCAAACCAAACCACTGATTACCATTCCATGAGTAGCACGTCCTGATTCAGCAGAAGTCAGGCAGCAAGGCAGCTCAGCTGCATCACACACAAGGGCAGCTTACCTACCCCACTACATTCTCACTTCTTTGTCCTGACTTACGTTAACCCACTGCTACCTTCACTCGACTGACTAAAGCCCTTCAAATTAATACCTAGAAAAGCATTTGTGGAACAAACAGAGCAAGACTTACTTCAAAACCCCAGAGGAAAAATTGTATTAGGTCAAGATTATTCAATTTTTCTGCAGCTCTGCGAGTTCACAATAACCAAAAGCACATGGCACCGATCAAGATCTCTACCTGAACAGTCAACTTGGGCTCTTATTCAAGGACTGCTGCTACTTAAGTCTGGCCTGAGAGCCTCCCAAATCAACTGAATGTGTTTTAAACCCAGAGTCTTCACCAAGACATGCCAGTCACTCAGCGTCTTTCCTGCATGTTATCCCTGTTCTGGGATAACTGCATAAAATAAAAGTCACACTACTCCAGTTCTACCAGTCCTCCAGTGAATTCCTAAAATTCCCATGGTATGATCATAACATACTAATCTTCATATAAGTACAGAAAACAGTAAAAAGGAGGATTGATTTAGTGTAGCACACCTCAAAGACTGTGAAATACAGTCTCAGGTCTTCCTCAGAGACACAATTTCATTAGACACAGACTAACTCAGTAAAGAGAGAGGGCTATTGCAAGGCTTCACACACAGCTGCTACATACCTCCTAATATCTTTCCATAGTCCTCCTGTTCTAGTCCTCCCATGGTCTGTCTTTGAGAGAAGCTAAGCTGCTAGAATGGGAAGCCAAACACAGCAGCATACCTCCAGAAAACTACACACACAAACCCTCAGCAGATTTCAGCTTTGTTAGCAAGTTAAACCAGCTCTCAGGAGCACTGAGCCTGACACAAGAATAAAGTAGGACCATGTTGCCAGAAGTCATGCAAGCAAGACTCCTCCCTGCTCCTTTTGGCAGTGTCAAGCTCCTGCCTGCCTAACAACCCGTGAAGCCACATCACAAGAGGATCAAAACAAAAACAGCTTCCAGCCACATCTGGATTGTGTCCAAGGCTTCTGTTATACCCAATGTGTAGACTATCAGTATCTGTAAGAATTAGACCAGATGATAAAAGAACAAAACAACAGAAAATACTAAATGAGCAGCAGTTTTTCTTGACTTGCCTCATGGCTTACAGTTTCTGGATTTTGTAGAGTTTTGCTATTCTGTTCACTCAGTCAGTAAGGAAGCAAAACTACCAGCTACACATTTTTGATAACAGAGATACTACACCCTTACTACTTTCATCCAGTAAAATCCTTTCCTGAAACTGTGTGTCAGGATGTTTAATACACATACACACACTAACTCCACTCCCAAAAACCAAAACAAAAACCACATCCAAATGAGCTCAGCTCCTCCCTCCTAAAGAAAGTTCTTTTCAAGGAAGATGGGATTCTCAAGGATACTTCCCTTAAAAGAATTTCTCTCTTAAAAGGATAAACAAAACAACCAACCTTCCCTCCTCCTCCCCATTCCGAAGTATCTACAACCATCGCCTTACAGCTTATCACAGCACAGCTATAACCTGCCTTTCTAAAATAGCTACTCAGCAATCTGGCACTCAGATGCTTAAGAACATACCAGTTAAAGGGTGACTTCAGACTTACAAAGATTAATCATCCTATTTGATCTTAACATACAGCTTTCTCAAATGCTTTTCCTTGTAGTAATTCACCAAGAGATGAATGGTAAAGGCTCATGTTTTATTACCCCAAGGGAAATACACTTGTGCCCAAAAGTAATATGGAGCCATAACGTTAGCAAGTTCAGGCAGACAGTTTAAGGAATCCTGAAATATTTTTGTGTTCTGCATGTTTAAAACTAAAAAGAGAAGACACTGACAGAGCTATATCTTATCCATGCCAAAACAAACATACAGCTGTGGTAATGTCAATAACAATTATGATAAAAATCTTCAAGTAGAAAGGGCCCGGGCATAGCCATGTTGTCATGAACTCTCTCAACATTTACACTTTTGGCAGGCACAGAACAAGTCCCAGATTGGCCGAGTAATTACAGGAACCATTATGAAGCGGATGTAGTGACCTATCTTTGAAATAAATTAACAAATTGAAAAATCGAAAGCTAAGGATTTTTTTTTCTTGGAGAATCTCTAGTAAAATATGTAAAATGCAAGACTGTAATTTCAGCTGTGTTCATTCTGAAAGTTTTTTCTCCCTAAATTGTTATTCTGTTAGAAAGAAGTACTAGTATTGTTCATATAGCTACCTGAGACTTATCTGAAACTCCACTGGCTTGATAGCTCCTAATTTTAAGTAACATTTCCAAAGAATGAAAAAGACTGCAATGGAGAGATTAAATGGTGCAGAAAGCATTAAGCATATTTAAATGGATTCCTATGCATTTGCAGAATACTCACACTTTTGTTCCATTTCTTTCATTTCTTCAGGAGGAATTTTTAACTTGTCAATATGTTCTCTTACAACACTTGCCCATTTTTGTAAAGAATCCAGTGCAGTCCAAGGTCTAGACATGTCTACTACCAACATAATTAGAGTGTCCTTTAGAGAGCTTGCCTCCATCGCAAATTTAAGAAGACCTTTGTGATACAGGTCACCGTCCAAAATCCATACATTACATCTTGTTTGGTCTACAAAAAAAAGGAAAAATATTTTATGAGATTTACTTGAAACACAGCACTACAAAATGGCTATTAAATCTTCTTGAGACACGTAAAATACAAGGAAGAAAGCAGATGACATATTTTTATCAGTCAGTTGAACATCCCAGCAAACTGCAGCTTGTGGAGACAAGCTCCTCCTCTTCCAAACCCTGATGTTTAATGGCTGATAACTGAAGATCTTAAATACATCATCTGAAAGGGGGAGACAGCATTCAACATTTCAAAAATAGTTGTTCACCATTTTAGAGAGAGAAAGGTTTTCTTCAAGATGCAGCTTAGAAGAGCAGAACTGGGTGAACTCAGTCACCCTTTTCAGCCCTCGATCTGCTCAACTCTCAAGGGCTGCCATCTCCCCTTCAAAACCCCAATGTGATATGCCTACATAACTCTTAAACTACAGAATGTACTTGGCCATCCAAAAAACTGAGTAACTGCAAGTTTTTAGTGATGGAGATGGACTTGAAGTTATTCTTGCAATTTGTGAAAGTGCAATCACCATATAAACAGACCATCCCACTGCTTTTTTGCGCCCCCAAAACCCCACCATACTCCAGTATTCACAGACACTTCTGCCGTTAATGAGGAGCTGTTGATTCAAAATTAAGGAGCTTAACAGAGTAACATTTTGCCTTCAGGTAAGTTTTTATCACTTGTTACAGAAGTGTGATTTAGATCAAACTCCCAATACTCTTAATCCTGGTTTCAAGTCTCCTTTGAGATCAATAGCCAGGCATGAAAGGCAGGAAAGTAGATGATTTCGTATTCCCCCTCCCCCCCGCCCCAAAAAAAAGAAGCCAACTTCTTCTGGTTCTCCTTCTACATATATTTGTTCTAACAGTATAGACAAGAACTGCCATTTTTCCCTAAAGCTTCCAGTATATCCTTATTCACACCCTGTAACTCCAAGCATTTGGATCTTAAACATACTTTTTACTTTCTAGCCATGCCTTCACCCAAACTTTTGGGTTGGTGGCTTTTGGGTTTTCTTGTTGTTTGTTTTTCACATCTCCCTTAGCATCGTGCACATTTTCCCACCCACCAACCCATGACAGGAGTCCTGCAGATTCCATGGCACCAAGACAAAGGTTTCTCTGTAGGTTCATGGTAACTACTTGCTATAGTAATTACAGTGGAAGACAGGAGCCTGACAACCTTTTCCTCTAGGCCTGAGGAACGTACATCCATTCAGAATGTTGCGGCTAAGTCTGCTTCCCTGGTGTTTTCTTTTCAGCCTTTTCTTTTGGCAAGTTCTTCTCCTCCTCTACCACTTAAGTGGTCATTCATGGTATCTACTAAGGGAATTACATGGACAAACTTCCTTATGATACAAATCCCTTCTGACCTAAGCCATGACAAAGAAAGAAAATCATCCCGCTATATTATCACTATGTTATCACCCAGATATATCACAAATACAAACTTACCATCTCGGTCTTCATCATGCACATTTAAATACAAGTATTCCATTCCTCTTCCTTTTTTGTATTCCTCTATTCCTTGAATTTTTCCTATTAAGCTAGTTTTACCTGCTCCATCTTCACCTGCAGAGACAGAAGATAGCACTCAATCTTTAATCACTGTTACATATTAAAAACCACCTGGGGCAATAAGGAAACCATAACCTAACAGGATGACTGACCTCACTGAAGTTTTGAAATGTAGCAGGTTTTGCCCAACCCATCCATCTGTTCAAAGTGCATGTCTCAGCTTCAAATGTTATTTCTAGTTATTGATAAATGCAACTATGCCACTAGCTATCCTATCTGAAATAGGCTCTTACACCTATCTTTAAAAAGCTCTTTTAAGGAGCAGTTAAACACCTCAAGCAATTTCAGTCTTTCAACTACAACCAAAGCAGTAGCAAAGTTTTTCTAAAGTAGTTTCTAAGCTCCTCTTACAGTCAGAAGAACATGATTTAGAACTCCCTCATATCAAGCAGCACATAACACCAGGCTGAGTAAGGCAAATCTGTTTCCTTAGCTTTTATGGGTTTGTTCCTTAGAATATTTTTTCTCTTACAGGTCTCAAGAAACCTTAAAAAGAGGTGACAAACAGTAAGCCAGCTGCCTTACAGTACACCTGTGTGCATTTGGGTAGCATAGAGGAACAAGTCTGCAATCCAGATCCACTCACTCCTATTCTCTCCCTTCTAAAAGGAGCTCAGGTAACCAGTGAAACGTCCAGCACATGCACAATGTAAACACCTCAACTACTACCAGAGACTCTTCTTCAAAAACCTTACTTCTGGTCATATGTCCCAGAGTTGGAAAACTTCACATGCAGTTTTTCCACTTTGAAGGAACAATTAAGCTGAATTTGGACACAAAGCAGATGTTTGCCACTCTAATTTGCAGTATGACGAGTATGTAACAATTAGACATTAGAAAATTCTTGAAACTCACTCACAGGTTACAAAATTAAGATTAATCCCAGGTTCCTAAGAGGCACCTTATGAGTTTTATGTCAAACACAGCATTTTTTTCCCAAGTGTCTCCTATACAGGGAGAGTATAAACCAGTATAAATGCTTGCTTTCAACCACATAACAGAGGAAAGTTCAAGGGCAGTAATTTTCACTGCTAAACATAATGATGCTTTCCCTTTATGGGGAACTGACCATTACCTTACAGACGATAATTTGGCTACATTAAAAACGCTACAGAAAAAAAACACTGTGAAGAGCAGAAAAATTATACTTTGATAGACTGATTTTGAATTTGCTTAACATATCATTCCTAAGGTTACCACATGAAGTCTTCAATTTAGAGGTAAGCTTTATTTGCATATTTCACTAACAGTCTAGAAAACTTAAGACTGCTGACTTTAGGGACTCACAGGGATTTTACTCAATTGAAAGAAAAGGATATTTTAAATAAAATATATTTTTAAAAATAGAAAAAAGAGACAGAGAAATAAGACCAGAACTGAAGTTTAAAGTCTAGTTTAGACAAGTTAAGTGAAAAATTAAGGTGTATCAATTTAACTTTTTCATAATTGAAGAGTTCATTTGTGAGTTTCTTCATCATATTATAGATATCACAACATACTTGAGCAAACAATTACAGCTATCATTAAATAGTTTTAAATAACTATCGAAAAGCAGTGCTATTTTCTATTCATACATGAAGCTTGTTCTCTTCTTGTAAGAACATTCTATAAAATAAAAATAATAACAAAGAAGTAAAGAGTTCAACCTTCATCACCAGAGATGAATTACAATTCCTCCTCTGCCCTCACCCAAGTACTTATCCAAGCTTCTTAAAATTGTCATCTAAAAACAACCAGAAAGAGCTTATTAGCTGCTACTCTGACATGTTATGAAGCTACTTTATCTTCTGCCAACAATATCTGTATGATTCATTGTGCTGTTTTACCTTTTTGAACAGGTAGCTTCAATTAATTTGTGCCAGCAGAAGGCTCAACAGGTAAGACAAACCAAAATTGTTCCTTTTAATGAGGGGTTGCATTTAACAGCGTTCTTAGTTTCTCAGAACAGCTGACTCCCAGCTAAGTTCTCTTGTATTCCGGTTTGTTTCACACAGGTGGCAATAAAGACTTCAACTTGTTTGCACTGGGAAAGTTTAATATCTTCTGCAAGGCATATCTGCCAGTTCTCAGCAAAAGGAGCTGCAACAAGTCTGCATAACTGCAGGTGTTCAACATCTGACAAAAGACACACTTAAGCAGTCTAAAATATGCTTATACAGATGCTAATATCTATGCAACTATTGTTTGAAAGTGCTCATGCTAAACAATATAGGGAAACTTGAAATAGACATCCCACAAGCCTCTTACTTATCACAGCTCTGTGTTATGTCATTTTCTCTCCACCCTCATATTTCCAAATGCCTAAAGTAAATTGGAGTTCAATATTTTTATTATTTCCTCCCCTAGACTGGAAGAAATTTTATCAGTACAACGTACGACAAGTTGAGCTGATGTAAAATTAGTACCTCTGGACATGTATGGACACACAGTGGAGTCATTTCAGTCTTCCATCACAGAATTACCTAAACTTAATCTGTTCCATGAAGAGGACTGCCTACTCCCTTCTCATTAGCAAATATCCATCCATTTCACAACACCAAGGTCAGGTAACATATAACAGTATTGTACGAGTTACTGTATGCAGAGAGCAGCGCTCGTCTTTCACTAGAAAGCCAGAATGATGCATCAGTGAAGTCTGAGGGGATTGGTACTACTTTCATTAATTACTCAGGTAAAGGAAGAGAACAGTACAGTTTGATGAGGATGTAAGAGAAACCAGAAGATCTGTGGAGAAAAGGATTAGAAGCAACACTGACAAGTGGGCCAAACAACTTAGCAATGCATAAACTAACAAGTTTACAAACAGGATGACCCAGTTGCAAGGGTGCAAGACAGCTGCCTAGCCAAATGTGCCCAGTTCCATAGGAGATCCAGAGTTCTTGACACTTTTAAGCCAAATTAGAGTCAATATTTTTTCAATATTACTGAAAAAGCTGTCAGAAAATAAAACCAGAACCACTGTATATGACATAAGGACTTCCTCCTTTTTGGCCAAACAATTGATCATAAAAAGTGAGGAAAAGATAACTGTCTTGGCCAAGAGAATATAGAATCATAACTGAATAGCTTGGGTTGGAAGGGACTTCTAAAGTCATCTAGTCCAACCCCCACACTAGTCTAACCCAACATGCTAAGACTTGAGGTTTCATCTGCCTATACTTTCTATGTTTAACATGTTGAATATACCTTTTAAAATTGTGGAAACTCCAAATGTATTTGCATTGTTGTTATTTTTTTCCAACCTGAGATTTCAACATAAAACATTTGAAAAGTCAACACACTTTGAATATACCAAATTATGCTCGGAAAGAGCAGTAGTAAGATTTTGCTGTGTAGCTACTCTTCGGCAAGAATATCAAAATACAAGTCAATCCTAAACCAGTGCTTATCTAAAACTCCTAAGTAGCTACTAGAAATCCAATTATCAAAGTAATTCTAAGTTCATGCAATTATAACTCTTAAGACTTCTCAAAACTCAAACATTTTACTGTAATGTCTTTAGTGTGCACAGAAGGTTCTCTCCCCAAGGAGGGGGAAATATTTGTAAGGAAATTAAAGCCTATTAGCCATTCAAGGTTTGATGGATAATGTACAGCATAATAATGCAATTAGCTTTAAGTCCTACCAGGGACATATATAAAAGTATATATGCTTTGGAAAAAAACCCAATAAGAACACATATATATACATATACTATATGGCATTTGAAATTACAAACTTTAACACACTTAAGCATATTTATCTTTGTTTGTTGTCTCTGGATATCTCTAAAATATCTAAAAAATAATGCTGCTTAGTTTCAGACAAAACTATCATATTCCCTAGGCTTAAACATCAATGCATACTAATATTATGAAACAGAAGGGGTTTTTTTTAAGTGCTACTGAAGGAATACACAAAACAGAGCCTTATGTACCCTAAAAAAGAGTTATCATCATCCTCCACTTCCTTTCAGAATTCTAAGATGGAAAATGCTCTAGCTTCTTCTTTATTTCTAACTGTGGGATTATTAAATTAATGATTGACTTCTGTGCCTAAACTCACTGAGCAAAACATTTCTGACACAATTTTCGATCAGGAATTTCAAGGTAGAATAAAAATCAGGTAGATTTTGCATCCTGCTTCTGCAAACAACACAAAAGGTGTTTTACTTTTGCAGAGTAAATACCAAAGAACTAAAATGCCCCATTACATCAAACTGGACTCACACACTGATATTACAGTGAGGAAACAGAAGTGATGATTCTACCGAGCAGTGCTATGCAGTAAAGCTGAACACGAGTAAAAGCGAGTCAACTGATTTAATTTTGCAGAGAAGTCAGTATAGGAAGCAGCTGAAACAAAGGCAACCCAATCTGCTTATGCACAGTATTTCACCACGTGTTAACAAAATGGGAAGTCTTATCCTTAACCAAATGAAACCTGCTGCATTTTTATGCCCACTCTTCACTCAGAGTTCGGGGTTGTCAAAGCTCCTCTGTCCAAGGTGCTACTCTGCCCACAAGACAGTTTGACAACATTCTTCTTGTTGCTGCCCTCAAACATATAGGAAACTAGTAATACAAACCCTTCCCAGCCTCCTTCCTTCTCACTACTCCAGGCAAAATGCATGTTTACTGAGCAGAAAATCAAGTCTCACTAAATGTTCTGCTACAATACAGAATTTAGCAGAATGGTCACCCCCAGACAGGAAGGATGGGCAATGAGGTGAATGAACTGCCTTCTGCCAGTGCAGGCAAGCAGGCACTTATCCATGTACTGCTACACAAACTGTTCAGCCATAAACTATCACATCAGAGAGAACTTAGGCTCTATTACAGAACTTCTTCAAACTTTCAATTACACATATTAAAATTCAGAATGTTTACTACTTCTGCTATTTCCACGTTTCTCTCTTCTTTTAGAAAATTAAAATAGAAGTAGATTTCCACTTGTTGTAAAACAAGACATTTTTTACTTCTCGCAGAAGTCTGTACATGAAAGAACAATCAGGGTGTTATCTCCAGGACAGACATGAGTTTTGACTTTTTATTTCACTTGTTTTCCCACTGAGATTAAAATATGTCAAGGCAAAGAAGCACAAAGTGAACATTTCTTTTGTGTCCTCAGCATTGATGGTCTGCCCCTCTTTGATCTAGGGCTTTGATTTTTTTTTTCAACAGCTCTTGGAAAAACCCTGGATGCACCTAATTTTTGGCAATCTATAATCCTACTGGTGCCTTGATGGGAGCTCATTTGTTTGCATTTTAAACCAATC
Source organism: Oxyruncus cristatus (assembly GCA_013399855.1). Taxonomy (NCBI): domain Eukaryota; kingdom Metazoa; phylum Chordata; class Aves; order Passeriformes; family Cotingidae; genus Oxyruncus; species Oxyruncus cristatus. The sequence continues at coordinate 189,581 of VXAY01000179.1, forward strand.
AATTAAAATTCGGCTTGATATGAGAATTATTCAACTCATCTCTAAAAAAAAAACCAAACCCCAAAACATGCTCAAACAAGGCCAAACAAAACTAGAAATGGTCCTAATTAACACCTTCTGCACATCCCACACCCCCAAGCATATTTTTGTGAATTAGTTTCACATTTTTTACAATGCAAAAGGCAGCTTCTGGGTAGAATGCCTTAGAACATCTAATACCTGTAACATAAAATATTGAATATTTTTATTAATAGAAAAATATCCACCTTGCTTAAATATGATAGAACAAAGCCATCAAGTCTAAACATGAGTTATTAAACAGGTCCAAGATGCCATCCCAGAACACCAGAGCAATCACTATTCTACACCATGTGGAATGACTGAATCCTGATACAGTGGTGTAGAGACATAAGGTTCTTCTTCCTACTAGAACCAAGCACGTGGGTACTACAGCTATTTTCAAGATAAAGTACTTCTCACAAGCTAATAACTGCTTTTTGTACAGCTGCATATTAGTGAAAGAGGCTTGTTCACACATTCTATACTAATTGAAGAATGCCTTTTGCAGAACAAGACCAAAATAATCAGAGTAAGCCAAATTTAGTTTGCTTTCAAAGAACCGAAGAACAAAATTAACTACGAGATGATGAAATCCTTCTCTCAATCCCTCAAAACAGCATGGAAGTTCATAATAAATAAGTCATATCAAGCCTTCACATAACTTACCACTAAATTATCATTTACTCATTGCATAAAAAGTTTCTCCTCCTCAAAGTTTGTTTCGCACTGTCTTTCTCCTCACATATGATTTTTTTGGTATCTTTGTGGCACCAAAAAATTATGTAACTTCTCTGAGGAGCACCTTAATTGCACTTCTGCATTTCAACATGACAGAGAGCAGATTGTAGACAACTCTTCCAACACGTCTTTTGCCAAGTCCTACACCACAAGAACACAGGGCCTGGCTGTGGAAACACGCACAGCAGAAACAGTGTTACTTATGCTTGGAGAAACCCACAGAGTCAGAAAGCCAAATGTTGCAGAGAATTCCACAGTGAATAGGAACAGCATCCATCTCCAAAGCAAGCCTTCTCCTTTAACACAGCAGGAAGTCATCTAATGTATTTTACCCAGATTCCCATGTTACTATCCAAGGGATGCCTTCATTGGTACTCCTGCCACTAACCTGCCTGGAAAAACAGAAGCACATTTCCTGTCACTGTTCTTCACCTCTGGAGCTATTTCAGAGGCAGATTCAGTAACCAGCAGCATCTCTGACGATGATGAGACAAACAAAAATAAATGCAATTCAAGGATTTCAGAACTTCCCATGCTGTTCTAAGTGAGTTTTACTACACAGCATTTGTGTAATTCTGACTTTTTGGAAGGGTATTAAAGCTGGAAGGACACAATGAAGAAGTACTACTCCATTCTAAAAAAATCTAGCTACAAAACAAGCAACTAGAATTTTATCTAGGTCAATGCCCCATCAAAACAATTGACACTTTAGGAGTATAACTCTGCTGACTGAAACAAAACTTGACTATATTTGGAAGGCTTTTACTGCCAGCAGAAGGTGAAGAAGCTGCAATAAGAGGAGGAAAACAAGCTCTCTGACTTAACTTCTGCAATACTGTGGAATCAAGAAACGTTTGAGATTAACAATACGGACAGTGTGAACAAGCTCATCAGTTATACTGATGAACTGATCACAATGAAATTTACAGGTGTTTGAATAGGAAAAAATAAAATGGAAAACTAATTTTTATAGTGTTGAGTACAAATTTAAGTAAGAATATTTTACATACTCTCATGACAATTTGCTGTATTGGAACTTAAAATGTTCACTACATTTCATGGGTCCGCTAAAAGAAAGAGCTCTAAGAGTCAAACAGGCCTGGCCCTGAGAAGTGAGATGTCTGGGGTAAAGAGAAAACGTGGACACAAAGCAGCTGAACTCTCAGTGCCCACTAAACTCAAAGCCTTTATCATCAAGTGGAGTAAAATGCGTAAGGAAAACCAAAATGCTAGTGATTCAGTAGAAGCATAAGTGTGCCATACAAGACACAGTCAGGTGTACACGTGCCACTGGATGGTTTAAAATTGCTAGAACTGTGGGCAAAGAATATACTACACTCCAGAGACAGAGGAACGCACGAAACACAAAGCCAGACACAAAACAACTACTCAATTCACTTGCCACCTGGGAGCCTGTTTTCTGGTGCATCCTGGAATGACTTTGAACGTTACTGCTCGAATGCATGCTGCAGTTTATTGGATAAATGATTAGTTCGGGTCTCTGAATCCAAGTCTCCACACATTTCATAGCACTATGGATTCCATCTGTAATCTGCAGTGGTGACTTGTCAGCTGCTCCCTCTACTCCACTTGCTGGTTATGATATATCAGAAAGGGAACAAACAAGAGAGCTCCCAGTTATAAGCATCAGCCTTTTCATTACACTCAACAAAAATCATCTCCTGCAATCAACTACCTTTATTACACAAGGGAGCAGAAGAGACAGTCCAGGAGGAAAAAAAAAACCAAAACCAGAAGCAAGAGCAACAAAAACACACCCTTTCAGTTATCTGCAAAAAGTAGCTAAAAATGTCAATGAAAGCAGCCAATTTCCTTATGAAGGCAGGGACACCTTATATTTTCTGCTGGTCTAGTTTGCTAAATGAGGTAGCTATGGTCACTGTGACAGAACTGCCTAGGAATAAGAGCTTAAGTGACTTACATAAAGTTTACGAAAGCTTGCGTTTTCACTATTTGTGAAAAATGCTTTCATGCTACATGTGGTGCCAATCAGAGTGTAAAGCCTTCACAGAAAAAGAGTTATTGAAAAAATGTCTGCAAGAGAAAAAATTCTGGAGGAGTAAAACTGTGAGTTAATTAATATTTGGCTGATATTGAGCAGGGGATTACCAATATTACATGTTAACCTTCACTTCATGAACCTATGTGCCATATCTAGAGATTAACATTTGGCATTCAAGTTTCCTTTAGTTTTTGCTGTGATATGTCAAACTGCTTTCCAGGTTCTTACAAATGAGATGTTAACACAGCTAAAAACAAATACTGAAATAGCAGAATTAGCATGCCAGGTTCCCAGAACAACTCGGCATACAAATGTATGCACTGTTTGAAAAACATAAATGCTGTAGGCAAATTAGAAAACCTGTCCTAGCAAACAAAAGAACACTACGTGGTGGGTTTTTCCAGTTGGCTTTTCGGGGTGGGGGAGTGGGATGTTGGAAGCTTAGGGAATTCTTTTTAAAATGCAGATTGTAACGAAAATAAGCACTAATTTGTTACTATGTATCATGTTTCAGCGGGTTAAGTTTTGACCAATATGACTGTTTATACAGCAAATATTTGTCTGCCACAAAATGCGTGAAAAGCATCAAGAGTTTGGTCAGCTTTACAACCTCTGCTTAAAACTACTGAAAACATAATGAAACTGAAAATAATCACGGCAAGAAGTGATGTGTACTACTGATAAAAGTTGGTAAAAAACTATCAAAAGGAACAAAGCTTGAACACAGAGGAAATGTGAGATAACAGAGGAATTGCAAACACACAGCTCAAGAACCCAAACAGACAGAACTTCACACACTGAATATGTCCCATACAGAATACTTTCCGTGCCAGTGTGCTTCAGGCACAGCATCGTAACTTGCAAGTGAACAACAAAGGTTAGGTATTCTCACAAAGAACATGGCCATGGTCTTCACTGGCTGGTCCTCAGATCTGATGTTCTTTTACCTAAACGCATGCCAAGCTTTTTTTCCCCCCCCTTGGACCAAGGCCTTCTAGAAAACACAATTTCTAAGCAATAATCAGAATTTCCTCTACAAACTTGCACATCTTTTAAAAAATGCATCAGTTGAAGAAAGAAAAAAGAAGTATTACATTAAGTCATTCTATAAACTCTACATAAATTGTAAAAAAGAAAATTCCTATGTGAAAGGTTGAATATCACAAACTAAATGAGCTTTTGGAAACATTCTGTGGTGCCTTCTCTAGCTCTGAAGGAAGCAGTCTCCAGTTATTGAGTACTAAGGATTACCTGACTACGAAGAGAGAAAAACAGAGGGTAATCTTGACAAGGAACGCAGTTTAAAGAAGAATCTTTCAACTTCAACATGGACAATCGTCCATTTTAGGTTCGAAGTATCACATGAAAAACTGTCAATCATTATGAAATATTTCCTTTCTTTAGTATTACTAGAACTTCCAATCTCAATATGTTACTTAACTACGTAACACAAAAAGCAGCAAATTAAAGGGGAGTGAGTCTTGTAACAGCTTCACTAGACCATCCTGTAGTCTTCTCAGTCAAAGCCACCACTCAGTTTATCAAAACAGGAAGAAAAGGATCACAGTGATTGTTTTAGGATTACAGAGGAAAAAAACGTTTAACTTGAAAAACCTCAAGAGACTATAAACCACAAGACTGTGCAGAATTATAGCGTGCATAGAGTCTGCATGAAAATCTTACTGAGTTTTAACCATGTTTCCAAATAGTAACACACAGTTCTTTCAGGGGACAGGGAGGTTGGCAAAGGAATGGAAGAAGCAGCTAGTTATAAATCCATCCGCTTAGATTCCTTATGTTGTCTACTGGTAACAGTATTTAATAGTCTTTTAGGAAAGAAAACCAACAACAAAGCAACAAAACCCCAAAAAACCATCCCACTAATAATAATAGCAAGACTATATTCATACATACATGAATATGATGCTTGGGAGCATCCATTTCTTCTCCCCCCACCCCCGAAATTTTTAATTTTGACGTATCATTTTTCTTCTTTCTCTCAACAGTGAATGGCAGCCGGCTCTCTCATTATCGCCTTATCAAAGTCCCCTTCCGTAACTCCTCGCCCTGGCCAGGTTGGACTAAGGCACTGGGTGGAGATAAGCGGGCAGCAGCCGGCGATGCCGCCACTCGCCGATGCTGCGGCCACGCCGGGTGCGAGTGGGCAGGGCAGAGCCGGCACAGCCAGCACGCCCATACGGCCTCCCCGCCCTCCGGCCCACGGCAGCACCGTCACTGACACCGCTCGGGCCACGGAAGCAGTTTTTGTGTCCGCATGACACACCACCAGGACCGGCAAAGCAGCACCGCTGGCTCGAACGGGGGAGGTTTCGGGGCGCGCACGCCCCCCGAAACCAGCACTCATGGGGGGAAAATTTCCCGAAGACACTCCACCTAAAGCCATCTAAACCTAAGGAACCAGGGTGGGGGAAGGACAGCGAGGGTATTATGGCGGGGTACCTACGATGAGGGGCGTATCTAAAGCATCTCTGGATATCGCATATTCAAAATGAAGCCAAGCCACGCAAGGGAAGAAGCGAGAGGGTTAAGACAGCACCTTGCCACCCATCAAACCCCCCCTCCTCTTGGGGCGCTAAACAAGGGAAGCTCCAGAGAGGGCTCAGGAGCCTGTGTGCGGCGGGGATAGCAGAGGGCTCGGGATGCTTTCCTCACCCAGCAGGAGGACGTTCTTCCCCGAAGGCAGCTTAGAGCGGGAGCGCGTGGATACCTCGCTGAGGATGCAGGACCTGGCGTGGAGAGACGACACCGCTTAGGAGGGCGCTCCCGCTCCCTCCCGGTCCCCACCCTCGCCATCTCCCGGGGAG
>VXAY01000179.1:195260-215422 GCA_013399855.1 Oxyruncus cristatus
CAGGGCACGGAGCCGCCGAGGGCGGCGGCGGCCAGCGCGCCCGGGTCCGCGGCCGCGGGGCGGGGCGGGAGGGCGCTCACCAGAGGGTCTGCCCATCGTCCTCATCGGCGCCCGCCCGCAGCTCCGCGTTGTTGTTGTTGGTCGTGGCCGCAGAGGCGGCGGACGAAGCCGAAGAAAAGCCGGCAGCCGAGGCGAGCCCGGAAGAAGCAGAGGAGCCGAAGGAGCCGGCTCTCCCCACCGCCGCCGCCATCTTCGCTGCTGCCTCCTCCTCCCTGCCCGGCCCCGCCGCCTCCCCGGGACGCGGAGCGGGCGGCGGCGCCGCGCCGGCGGGAACCCGGATGTTGGGAGGTCGGGGGCGGGGACAGGGCGGGGGGACCGCCGCTCCAGCCGCCTCCAGCGGTGGACCCGGGAGCGGAGGGAGCGCCTCTGGGTCGGAACGTCTCCAGTGCCGCTCCCGGTCCAGCACGCCGCTCCCCGCTGCGAGGTGTTGCCTTGGGCAGGGCGCTGCGCTGTGCCGTTTGCTTCCCCGGCAGCCCCAGCCCTGAAGGAAGCGCCTCGCATCCAAGAGAAGTAAGTGCGGATGGGGGTGAGACGTGCTTTTTGGGGAGGACGGACAGGGTGGCCGTCCTCTCCAAGAGGCCTCGATACTTCATCTTCTCTCGCAAGTATTGCTGGAGACTTGGAAGAAGATGGGTCGCATCAGCACCATTTTAACATCTCGACTCTTGCTGGAAGTCCCAGAAGAAGCAAGGAAGCAAGTCAACCCTTTCCCCTCTCTTTACTTTGGTAGCGTATTTGTGAGAGTAACTCGTGAATGGCTTTGAATTCTATAAAAGTTTAATGGGTGAGTTTTGTCCCTTCGGGGGCATTCAGGGAAAACCCAGTGCAGGGGACGTTTCCTTGTGTCCCTCTCTTTCAGACAAAGGGTGCACATTCCCAGAGCCTCTGGATATACAGAAAGGTTTTGGCTAGATTAGGGATTTACGTATGCCGGCAGTTTGTACTTAAGTTTTTTCTTGCTGCTGTGTTAATTTTTTTTTTTTTTTTCCCGAAGACACTGTTTTTTATGTAGTATTTCGAAACAGGAAAAAAAATATCCCTTTTTCTTAGCCATGCATTCCTCTCAATGCCTTTCAAAATACAAACATTCCTCTCATGCATTTGTTGTAGTAGAGATCAGGTGTTGCAACTTGTAGGTCACCATTAATGTAAATGTATTTCTTTCTTCAGGTGTAAAATAGGTGAAACGACAGTAACCATGTGCTGAATTACAGGTACTTTTCATGACAGATGCACAGTTATTGATCAGAAGTATTTTGTTGTGGATAGAACACAGGTGTGAAAAACTGGCAAAATTCTGGTGGAGAGGCATCATCTGGTTCACGGTGACCACTAAATGGAGGAATGCTGCTGAAAAGCCACCAAGAAAAAACACTTGCTGCATGACCCCACAAGGCCTCCTTATGGCCTGCTATGGACTGCCTTCCTCTGTCATCTCTGGGTTTTGTCACTGTTGGGTCAACTGATTTAAATCACTAAAATAGCAGAAAACTGATTACTAAAATGGCTGAACAACACTTTCAGTTTAGTTAACACTTTCAGTTTAGTGGAAAGCGTTTGACAAGTGACAGAGCCGGAACAAAGGGTGAGGAACAGAACAGACCAGAGATTGAGGGGAGAAGGGGTTTGAATGTGGAAATCAGTGGGATGGGAATGCCTTTCCATTGACAGTAAACAGATAAGTCAGCTCAGCTGCACGTCAAGTTGCGATTCTAAGAGAAAGGAAAAAACAAACAAACCCAACAGATTCTAGAAAACATTTCCTAGCGGAAACAACTTCTGAGAGTCCAAACTTTAACAACCTACTTCAATCAAAAGGGATAACACTGGTTTTAACATAATTTGAGAAATGGATTGCTATTTAGTCTGGTGTGTGGTCTTCAGATTTTTGTGAAACATTACTAAAAGGTAGAAAATCACTAAAATTCGATGAATTACCTTTTAACACCTCACTTGCAGAGTCACTGAAAATAACAAGAGCTTTAAACTACTTCATGTTGCTTGTTATTTTGAATTATGTTCCTTATCATGTTGTTCGTGTGTGAAGTATATTCACTTGAGCTATGTAAATGATACTCCCCTAGGACGTTTTTGGAACTACAATGTGTATGACGGAATTAATATTTAAATACATGAAAGTAGTAGAAAATAAAAGGCTACAAGGAAGAATGATGATAAGAGCGTGTTGCTTTGTGCTTAGTAAGGAACATACTGATTTTGAGAAAAGACCATGCAATTTTCCTGTGCTTCTGCTTTTATAGAAGCTAATGTTGCTTGCTGGAAAAAAACCCCAAAACCTTATGATTATAAATCTACCAAAGATTGTTCACAATGAAAGAGAGACCACCTCTTTTCTCTCTCCCCTCCTCCTTCCCCTGACATCCAGCCATCCTGGAGTCTTTTTAAGGTGGCTTTCAGTGCCTCATCCTCTTGTAATGGAGGATTTTGCTGTGTACCTGTGAAAGAAATGTGTACAGTTAAAATTCTCTGAGGATTCACTTACCAGATTATCACAACTGACAGTTTTGATGATGGTTGTGTGGTGTGTTTTCTACCTTTAGCAGAAGCCATCCCTCCCTCCTATTCTGCCTCCTCTCCATTTTATTTCTGTTTTGGGAGCTGCTGAGGAGAAAGTGAAAATGGAAATGCTTGGTCATCATACTCTTAGGTTACAAAAAAATCAGGATGGAAGCAAAAATGTTGAGAGAATCAAGCCTTCATCAACTGGAGTGTGCTGATAAAGTATCTCAAATTATTCACAGCTAGCTGTACAGCATGATAGGAAGAAGAAATTTAGGAAAAGCTGTAATGAAGCAACCATGGAAAAGGGAGGGGGGGAATCAGTAAGGCATTCTTTCCTTTCCTACCCTGTGAAATAAATTTCTGTCTGGCAAAATGATCTTGTGAATGCGTGGGAACAGTCATTCCATGCAGCGTTTTCCAAAATGTAACTGAATAGGAGCTGATGTTAATGATGCCCAGCAAACTTAAAAGCCTCATTTTCTCCTACCTCATCCAACCTGTAGATGTTTATCCAAGCACCTTAAATATAAGGTCTTCCCTAACTATCGAATTGTAAGTTTTTAAAGTTAAAAGGATGTTCTCTTACTTAAAAGTACCATTCGGATTTGATAGCATCTCATATCCACTGGCTGTTACACTTTCAGAGGTAGGTATGACTATACACGACAAAGACACTGAAGAATCAGGTCCATCTACTATGATGAGAAACACCATTGTTTTAGCTGTTGATTGTTAAAACAGTTCTAACTTGAAAAAGCATTGCCAACAGCTTAACTACACACACGCACAAGGGCAAAGTAAGGCGACATCTCATTGGCAAAATAATGTAATTTCCTAATACAGGCAAGGTCTACATCCCTCTACTGCCCTGGGGTGATGCCAAAGTGCAGACCCTGAGAGGGACTCGGCTGTTTAGCTTTGAGCCAGCTATGCTGTGCTGTCTGAGGAGACACCAGCAGGGAAAGGAAACTCCTCAGGACAGCTGGTGGCGATTGCAGGAATGGAGTCTTGGTTTCTCTCCTGTTCTGTGCTTCTTCACTTTCTGATGTGCTTTGATTATTCTGTACTCCTCTGCCTGTTCTTAACATGAGGCTTCTTGTTGCCTGTCTTTCTTCACATAAAAACTTTTGTCTGAGTTAGCATTTCTTGTTGCCTGTCTTTCTTCACATAAAAACTTTTGTCTGAGTTAGCATTGTATGAAATCCAAAAAGTAACGGTCCATCTTCTCTGTCTGCGTCTATTGTCAGTGGCCAAATACTATAAAATTGGTTGCAAATTTAGAGGGCTTTCTTTTTTCTTAAGCCTATGGAAATGAATTGTTGTAGTTCAATTACATTTAAAAGATCTGGTTTGGGTTCTCTGAAAGATTTTGCCTTTAAGGCAAAACTGGCTTCTTAGCAATGTTGACCTTGTTGAAATGAAAATTATAAAGGTCACAGTGCTCAAGACATACTTGGAGTTCACTGTGCAGAAAGCATCTCTTTGAAAAGGCAGCAATGAAGAAGCAGAATACACAAAATTTCCAGCAAGATGTTTTGTTGCCTTTGGCTGTAGTGTATTCGAAAGTGTAAAACTAAACTTTTAAAAGAGAAAGATAAGGTTATTTGTCATTATTTTTGGGTCTGAGTTTGTGTGCAGTTAATACTCAGAAAGCATTCATGAAGATAGTAATGATTTTTGAAAGTGCCTTTTTTGTAGTATTAACAGTCATCTGAAACTTAATCTTGAAAGTGAATTACTGATTATTTTCTTGTTTACAGCATTCAAGTTGTCAGGAAATGTCAGGAAATGAGGAAATACTGTATGCTTTAGCTGAATAGTTGCAATAAAACAAATTAGAAATGGGTAACTTCAGCACAGAATTAATATTTTGATCTATATACTGCACTTTGTTAATATGAACTGTATAGATAATAAGAATAACAAATATATCTCAGGAGTCTTAATGGGAAGAATCCATAAGATATTATTAGACTATGACCAGTTTGTGTATCATATTTCTATTTTTCATTTGATCATGTATAAATCTTGTAATTCATCCAGTTATTGTTTGTGCTGGTGGGTACTATAAGCTCTGCAGACCATGCAGCGACATACCACTTATTTCTAAATTTATTTTCTGCATACTGCACTGTAAATTTTTAGAATGTGCATGGCTAACTAACTTTATGAAGCAGTGTACTATGGCCTGCTGCAAAGGAAACAAAGACTGTTCTATTTTGTAGAGACAGTGTTTTGTTTATTTAATCTAAATTGGTCACCATTCTGCAGCAGATGCAGAACCTTAAACATATGTTTAAGTACACCCTTACTGGGAATCCACTGGAATGGGCTGCCCAGGGAAGTGATGGATTCTCCATCCCTGGAGGTTTTCAAGATGAGGCTGGACGTGGCACTTAGTGCCATAGTCTGGTAACCGCGGTGGTGTTGGATCAAGGGTTGGACTTGATGATCTCAGAGGTCCTTTCCAACCCGTCTGATTCTATGATTCCAATGTTACAAAATCTGGAGTCCTTTGAAGACACTGAGAATTTTTAGCTGCCACCTAAGTAAGCATTCTAGAGTACTTAGCTTGGAAAGAAATATTGAGGTTATGTGAGTTTAGGCTTTCATCATCTTAGTGGCTTAATGATCTCGAGACATACTCCTATTTTATCCTGCCTCTGCATGGGAGAGTTTACTTTTTTGGTTACAGGTTTTGTTCTCTCTCTTCAGTTTGCTATCCGTTAAAAAGCAAAAACTTAGGAATACGTTTTATTTAGTTACACAAACCAGTGTGAGTCTCTCAGTTTCTCCCTTTCAAAGTCTAGTCATTGAAGGCCTACAGAGTTCAGAGATATATAGATAGATAGATATATACACACACACTTCCTTGAACTACTGGGTTAGAAATTGCTGTTTTAACTAAGTAGTATATTGTTTCTTGTGTTTCATATGTTGGAGGACGATACTCTCCCATATTACTCTTTCTGTGAATTGTGCATAGTATCTCTGGTAAGGATGATGTCCTTTTAAATGAAATTGCCTGCTAAAATTATCTTGATCCTCACAACTCCATGAACGGATGACTTTGGTTAGTATAATCAAGTTATGAATGTAAGACCAACCTGTACTTTACTCTCTGTGAATTGATAGGAAAATGTAGCCCAAACAAAATATAAACAAAAATTGGCAATATGCAGGATTGCCTTAGAATAGCCTCACAATGTCTTAGAATGATTAACATAAAAACAAATAAAAAAGTTATTAATGGGAAGAGGGGGGAAACACTGGCAGTAAGAGTTCTCACTTGAAAGCCAAATTAAAAGAAATTATATATTCAGTAAATGGAATTAAAAAGGTTCTTTAGAGTGGAAGGAGGCCTGACTGTTTTGGGAGGTTTGGGCATTTATTTAAGTCCTGATAAAACTGTGTTGTATTAAGAGATGTGACGCACAAAAACAATTAGCAGAACCGCACCCAGAGTGCCAAGAATATGTATTGCCGAGACACATTTTTAACATATAAGGCAACAGTTAAAAAATAGGGATGGGGATATCGTGTCATGAGTGGAGTACATGAGGTCTTGGCAGGAGGCATTTGTAGCTGTCCTTGAGATAAACAGAGTAATGGGACAGGGCCATCATGGCCCTTTGCCTGACTGGTTAAAAATAAACACTGCACACATTTCAGATGCATCTCTCCCTTCAGTGTGTGGGAGGAGAGAAGAATCTACACAGGAACAGATGCTCTGTTCTTGTCCTTTTCAGGGCACCCTCCCAGGTTCTTATCCCTGCCCTTGGCTCAGTGATGCTACAGTCAAGGGAACGGCCGCTGTTTAATTCTTAATCCCTGTGTGATGGGAGCAGGTCTATGGATGTAGCTGAGGATTAACTGATTATTTTATCTATTTATTTATTCATAATAAAGGAATAAATCTTGCATCTTGTGGATAATAAAAACAATTTCTCATTACTTTGGTAAGAATCCTGACAGAATAAAGAAAAAGGATCAAATCTTAATTCAGGGAAGTACTGTCCTATGAAACTGATTCACAGCAAGAATACCTAAGTGAGTAAAAGTACCAAAGAAAATAAAAGAAAGAAAAATTCTAGGTTTATTCAACGTGACACACTTTATAAGAAAATCAGAGGGTTTTTTTGTCAAAAACACGAATGTCCAACACTCTGTTTTGCATTACAGGTTGCTGGATTTGGTTTAATTTTTTTTCTCCAAGTTATTTGCAAATTGCCAATGCCACATGTGTCTTTAAGATGATGATTTATGGTGAAAATTCACTGACCCTCTCTCTACTGTGGGACTAAAGTGAAAGTATTCTAGCTAGGTACTCTGAAAGTGTTGAAATGAGTAGTGATACTTATTAGTGCAACGTTCCGTGTTTTGGAAAGAGATTAATGGTGGTGCTTCAGTTGAAGAATTTGTCTGGCTCACACCACATTACGTTCAGATTGCATCTGGAATCTCTCATCGCTTTGTTTTGCCTTTGGACAGGCATTCAGAATGCCAGTCAGGAGCGTTAAGGCCATGTTGCACGGGTATGTGGGCTCAGTGGTGGTGAGGCTGATTTTTCTCTTGACTTGAGCTAAATCAAGTGAAACCTCTGTTAAGCCAGAGGTATTGCCACAAGAGCGAAAGGATAGTGCAGCACAGAGACTTCCTGCAGGCTTTCCTCTTATTCATTCATTCATTTCTTCAACGTGTGAGGAACACAGAAGCCACGTGCTGTGGCAATAGGACATTATGATGGCAGAAAGGGAATGAGGAAGTACCACTGTCCTGCTTCCTCTGCTAAGCAAATACAGATCTTTCTATATACATAGTCTGATTTCAGATATGTGTTATATATTTCCAAAATATATGTTAAGGTATAAATTACATCAAACATTTTGTGGTTTCATATTGGGGTAAATACATACAGTCTTCATGTTCAACTTCAGTAATATTTTGCTTGCTTTCTTAAGATTAAATACGTGTACACAGCTAGTATTGTTATGGGGCGATATTCAATAACTAAATTTAAATTTGTGCAGAAGGCCACACTTTTAAAAAAAAATAAAATCTCCATTTTGAATGTTTTTCAGTATGTCCTTTCTCTTAAGCTGCTTTGTTTTTGACAGCCCCTTTCTAATTAATCTATAAAACATGAATACTCCCATCCACCAAGTCGCTCTAGGCCATTAGGATCCTGGAGCTTCACATTCTGGTGCTTTAGGGACATGGTTTAGTGGTGGACCTGTCAGTGTTAGGTTAATGGTTGGACTCAGTGATCTTAGAGGTCTTTTCCAACCTAAATGATTATATGATACTGTGTTTCATTTTCTTTGTGATAAAACTCTTCTTATTGTATCCAGGTGTTTTAGAGCCCTTTTATGCCTTCAAATCCTTCTTTAAGACTTTTGTTGCTCTTTGTGCTGCTCTGCCCTTCATGCTTGTGTCAGGACAGAATCCATTGCCTAAGCAATTGCTCTCATTCCCACTCCTAGTCCCTGCCCTTCCTGAATTCATAAAACGTGCTGACATGACAGTGAAGCATTCAGTCAGATAAGTGGTAGACTTCCTGAAACTGTGTTCTCTGTGCAGTGTCTGTTAGTAGGAGTGACTTGCAGCAACAAATCTGCAGTGTGGAACAGAGCCAGAGCCATGAGGAATGATATATGTCCAGGTTAACTAAGCAAATTGACTTGTACAGGGGAAAGATTGCAATGTGTGAGAAATTAAGATAGACTGCTCTTAAAAAGTGCAGAACCATGGTCAAGGGTTCTGTCAATCCTAATTTCCTACTGTTTTAACGTCATTTCTTCCTTTCTCAGGCACCTCTTAGGAACTCAGTGATGGTGATACCAGTTATCTGCCACTACTATATTAGGGAGAGGTTTCTTCCAAAGTGATACCAAGTGATGTCATTCTCATGATAGACTTGCCACTAAGCTTCAGAATCATTGTAGTGACTCGTAGGGCTCAGCTTTCCAACAAAGCCATCAGTGCAAACTCTGAAAACCTTTTCAGTTTGCATGCCAAAGATTATCATAGACGTCAAGACGTATGAAAAAACTGGAGTCTGTTCTGTGGAAATTCTGCATTCCAGAAGGGCAAATCAGTACCGAGTCAGCGAGAAGAAAGAGCATGGTGATCCATGGGATTAGAAGTGTACAGTGTGAGTCGGAGAGTGATTACACTACACAGTGAAGTATGGTATAGAAATAATTGATCTTACCAGCACTAAACTATTTCCAGAAGTGAATTAGTACAGCCACATTGGCTTTGAATACATGCTGAAGAAGACTGGCTGTCTTGGTGACATTGGTTTGAAAGGAATGTGCTAACATATCTGTACCGCTCTTAGAATGAGGGCCATGTGGGTATAGAATGTCCACAGTGTCTGCACTGACTGGCATGGTGTCCCAGTCGGCTTGGACCTCTTCACATTGCATACTACATTGTAAGAGAGCTGTGCTGTAACAGAGTTTGACTTGATGAGCCAAGCAAAATGAGTATTAACAGATGATATGATTTCTTTCTCTGAATGTACCACCGGAGAGGTAAAGCTCTGTTTAAATTAAGGGACTGTGTTAGGAAAGAGCTTAAGTTGTTGGCTGACTGGGAATACATTAAGTCTAAAAATCAATTTTCTATCAGGGCAGAGACACTTTGAGACTGCCATCTGATCGAGTTATGCAAGGGGCTTTGGTTAGTTTCTGAAAGGTATTGAGTGATATGACTGCAAGTGTAAGAGTTAATTATTTGCAGTGATTCAGGAGTTCCCTTCTAGTCCTATGTTCCGATGTCTCACAATTCTGTTCAAGTGGCACAGTCAACAACACATTCCACTCTTGAATTATCTGGGAAGAGCATGGTCCTACTTAAAACCTTGTGGAGTTATATTTCTTCTTTTATCTTTCATATATTTATTATTTGCATATATTTCAACTATTTTCAACTAGTGTGTGTGTATGTGTATATATATATATATGTGTGTGTATTTTTCAGTTAACACAGTTGAGGTGTGAAAGGAGTGATTTATCTGGTAGCCAGAGTATATAACCTTAAAAATGTGGAGAGAATTAGGCTTCTTCAGTTGTACATTTAATGAAACAATTTTGTTTCATCTTGGTTCTTTTTAAATAACAATGATAGAACCAGGGAGGTCCTGGTCAAATTTCTTGTAAAAATACAACAAACAGTATGCATCATGATTTCAGTCATTTTAGTCATTAGGTTTTGAGAACTGCTGAATTCAGCCAGATGACAAGTCTCCCTAACCTAATAACTAGATACTTACGGAAAAACATGTCCAGAAGCAGTCATGCTTACAGTGATTTTTCCATCGTGCTCTTTTAGCCTTCATGGCTAGGAGACTCTTTTGTTTAATAGTTACTGCTGACCTACTGAATAGAACTGCTGAATCAATGAAGTCATGATTTTTTTGATCCATGTACAGTTTGTGCCTCACAATATCTCGTGAAAATTAGTTTAATTTATTACTACCCAAAAAATGCATGCCTTCCAATATTTATATTATGAAAACTAGTGAATAACAGCTCCCAGACTACCTTTTTACTAAAACATTGCTGTCTTATTCTTCTTTACATATTTTTCTGATTCTACCATAATAACCTTTTTGATAATGGAATGACTAAAACTCCATATAGTATTCATAATGTGTCTGTGGCCTGAGTGTTTACAGGGCAGATTTTTCATGGTTTTCTCTATTAATTTTAAATAACTCCTAAGTTTGTTTGCTTCTTTAAGCACGAGATATTTTCAGATTTCTTTCCTGGTGATATTAGCACCTTATGTATATACATATATGTGTACTTTCTCTTCCTCTCTTGATGTGCATTGCACTTAATGGCACCAAATAGCCTCTGGCATTTTATCACCCATTCAGTATTGAACCAAACTCTAAAGCTTTTTGTAGCCAGCCCTAGATTTTCTCAGCCTAATAGTTTTGTGTCATCTGATTTTTTTTCCCTTTGTCTTTTTATGTGTGTACTTTTCCACATTGTTTATGAATATATTTGAAGGGCCCGCACCTCTCAGTCGAGCCTATTTCTGTGAATCCTGCAAAAGAATACAACCAATATAAAATCTGACCTATGAAAATCACTCCTCTTTTTTTCTTCTTCCTAAAATGAATCTCACCATTTTAGCTTTATTATTTATTTATTACATAAGTAGATGTATTTTTAATTAATTTTCATAGTGCAGTTCTGCTTTTCAAAGCATTTATAGGATAATGGGAAAAGAAGACAACAGCAATTCACTGCTTTCTGATGATTTAAATATCACACATGTTGACTTTAATGACTAACATTTTTGTTTCGTCACTATATGGGATTCTGGCACATACTGACAATTGAGAGTGATTGTCAGGAAAAAGAAGTATACAAAAGAAACAGTTATTTTTATTTTTTGAATGTTAACATGTAAAGGTTGTCTTTGACTGTCTACAATCTTCTATTGGTTTAATCCACTATGCTTACTTATTAAGCTATGAATACCTGCAAATCCTTTAAAGGATTAACTGTATCTGCCTGCTAAGCTTTCCAAGGCAGTTAAAAATAACTGCAGGCTGATTCTACTGACACACTAAAAATGGGACCTACTCTACATTTTATGTTGTATTTGCTGCTGCTTTGACAGATGTTATACAGTCTGGAGGTACTTAAACCTACAGAGTTTGGTTGACCAAGTGCTCTCAAAACCCCCATTATAACTGGCAGCTGTTTTCCCTTACAGCCCATAGAGAGTCAGCATTTGCTTTGTCACATGAAAAAAGCCAGTGACTGAGGACATGCAAGGTAGAAAAAGAAATTCAGCTTAATATCAGTTCATGAAATAAAGGTATTCTTCTCTGAAGAAAAGGCCTTGACTTGCACAAGTGGTCTGCAGTGCACTCCTTTCTGTATGAGGTGGCTTTTGCTAGCTAGTCATTGACTTCAAAAAAAATGTGTCTCTTTTCCATGTTTACAAAATTGTTATATTCTAATACAGTATGATCATGTATGCTGGGTGCTGTTGGTATTATTAGGAGGAGAGCCAAACAGATGAAATTCACTAGAGTGGAAGCCTTACAAGTAACACACAGTTTTTCTCTCGATGGTCCAGAGTGCATGAGACAGCCGTTCATTAAAATGTGTACTGACTACCTCTATGCTCTGCTGTTCCTGCTGGCTCTCAGGGAAGAAGAGTTGGCAGTAACCACCTTCCTTGGTCAGAGAAGTTAAATTGTGTAATATATAAAATGGAAGCTTTGAGATAAGGCTTTTCACTTTTCCTTTTGCCAGATACTTTCTCTCTGAAGTCTTGTGCTGGTACAACAGAAATTCCAGATTGCAAAAGGGATGCTGGTATTTTCTTGTTGTCAAAGGACAGAATACCTGATGTGGATCCTTCTTTGCTACAGTGATTCCTACTTTCCTTAACAGATTCTTTAGGTTCCAGAAAAAAGAAAAGTAGAAGGGCTGAAACTGGTTCTTGCACTTCTAAGAGCTGAAGGAACAAATATGGCATAAAGCTATTTTGGTCCCAAGGGTTAAACCTCAGGCTAATTAATACTTACGGGGGTGCATGAAACCTGCAGTTGTTTCAAATGGTGAAGGGGAACTACTGAAAACCAAATGCAGTGAGATGAAGGTACTCAAAAGGGTCAACTCTGTCAGCATTCCTTTCTAGTGAACTCCTGACTGCAAAGCAATATGAAATTGGGTTGCCAGCCACCCTGTCAGGATGTAAAGCATTGACACAAGTTCAGAAGGAATATTGGATTCATCAGTGTGGATTCAACCTTCAATCCTCAAATAATATTTTACACTGCTAAAGGCTGCTAAAATTCTTTAGTTCAGCTACTGCAAGAGCTAAGTTGTTGCTACTTAGTTATTATTCTGTCCAGTAATGGGAGGTCTGTAGATTTTCCTTCTCTTCTGAATAGGTAAGCAAACTGCACAATCCAAGCCGAAGGTTCTAGCTCAGACAGAATATTCAATGTAACTCCATTAACATTAATGTGTGCTACTTTATGTCTAAAATACCCATTAAACTTTGTGCCAGGACAACTTCATACTGAGCTATATCAGGAGATTACATTATCCTTTCGCTAATTCTAGCTAAGGGAAGTTAACAAAAACTTGGGAGAGTTACAACGTTTTAAACCATTATTATAGTCAATGTCTGCCCGTGTGTGGCCCTAACATGCCTGAGGAGGTGCCACAGGAAAGCAGCTTCATTACTTCTGATACTTCAGCAGTGTTTCTTAGAACTATTTGCAGAATTTCTACAGTTCACTGTATTGCACTACTCGGGCAGTAGGTGACATAGACTTAGCAGTTCTACTTATTTCAAAACTAATTTTTCTAATTAGGCATATATTGCCTAATGTTTGTTTTCATCTGACCTTCATGGCAAACTGTCAAGTTAAATTTTACTCAGCATGCGTTTTGGAGGGAGGAAATGGACTTTTACAATGTGTACTTCCTAACATAAACTACTTAGAACTTTGGTATGAATAGAAACCGGCATTCTTACGTTTTAAAAAGAAAAAAAAAAATCTTGTGGAACCCAAGCTTGTCAGATTTTTTGCCAGAAACTTGCTGGTTGCCTGCCAGCTTTTCTACCCATCCACTTGGCAGGTGGCCCAGCCTTCCAAGAGCTGCAGCTGCCTCTGCGTCAGGGATGGCAGCACTTCCAGGGCTGCCGGCTCCAGAGCAGGTGGCCAGATGGACTTCCTCTCAGGTACCACCTAAAGGGTCCCTGTCATCATGGGGTAATGTGCTGTGTGTGCAGCCTGTCTCCTGGCAGCGTGGAAAGCTAAGGAACTTTCAGGTTTGGAAATGTTTTCTCTTATGCCAGTTTTTGGTAATTTTCTAATAAATTGTTTTATAAGTGGACATCCTATTCCTGTCACTAAGGAAGGCCTTGTATCTGAAAAGAAGCATGTATGCCTTTAACATATCATTTTGTGGCAGTCCTGCTTCCAAGGTTCATGTTGAAATGACACAAAATCCAACAGCATATCTAGAGGAATGTTGCTTTTGAAGTTGGAATTTGGCTTCTGACAGAGCATTGGGTTTCGTTGAGGTTTTGTGCTTTCCTTTTTTCTTAACAAACATTCTTGGTTCTCCTACAAATATCTAATCTTATTTTAGATTCAGTCAGACCTCAGCAGTATCTTGTGGACTTACATGCAAGTTTTTAATCAGTTAGATATTCATGGTAGTTGATACAACCTTGGTATTAATAATGTATTGTGAAAGAACTGTAAGAATGAATAAAAGCTGATAAGCTTTATGTTGGTGTGTACATGGTTATTGACCTTAATAGTTTTTCTCCTATCTTTTTAGGGCTGAGAACGGTACAGTTTAATAGCGCAGAGTATTCTGGGGCAGGTAACTCTTCGTGTTTGTATAAAAGTAAGTGCTAGCTCAAACAGGTTAATAAATAATAAAAGCACAAAGCAATTTTTCTTTCTTTTTCTGATTGTTCTTTAATATTTGACTGCATTTTCAATAGCTTGCTAGAAAACTTATCTTTCCTAATGGAGCTCTACTCCAAAAATAAATCACAATAATAGGCATGGTCGGAGAAGAACCATTTTTTCTGTTCCAGCTATTACTTGTAGATTGCTGCTAGATGCCATACAAATAAATAAATCTCAACTTTATTGAAGCTAAATAATGATATTGAAAGAGACACGTTAATGTAATAAAGCAACTGTGATACACTAAATATTTTATAGACTGTTGTCTGGAGATGATACCTTTTTTTATGATTGCCCTCAGTGACAATGAATAATTTTTAATTAATATAATATGCTACAGCATAAGATAATCCTTCTTATAACTGATTTGTCAAACAGAAACATTGATACTGTAGAAGATGATATTCTGATAAAATTTCTCCAGCTTGGTAACTTTTTCAGAAACTTAGTGATTTAACTTCATACCTTGCCCCACTAAAGTTAGTAAGTTTATTCCTGAAGTTCCTAGTGGGGTAGAATAACAGTTTCAGAATCAAGGTGGATAGTCTTTTTGCTAATATCTACAATGCAAGAAGTGAAGGACCAAACATTGTCTTTTTTAATGAGTCCAATGGCCTGTCAAAATCAATACAAAAGATGGAAGCACTATGATTTAAAAAAAAAAAATACTCTCCTGTTTCCCATCTATTATAATATATTGGGGCGGAGAAAGTTGGCCTTGTTGTGCATTTAGGAGATGCTCCAAATGCTGTCCAAAATGAAACCAAGCTCAGTTGATTTGCCTCTATGCTACGCTGGCTTTATGTGCATTGAAAGCACTGGAGCTCTGTTAATAATAAAATTAGAATGAAATAGAAATAAATCGTACACACTGTTTCTTGCTGTCGTGATGACAAGTAGTTTCTCTTTGATTTTATTATTCTTTTGCACTAGCCAGTATAAAGATTTTGCTAGTATGTTTTTCACACTTACAGATTACAAATAGTTGCTTAACTCCATTTCTGCTTATGAACTTAATAACAACATGCTTACATGACGTAGGCTATGATGGTCACATCTTCAGCTACACACTGGCACAGCTCCAACAGCATAGCTGTTGACTTCGTAAGGATTTAGATACAAACTTAAAGTTAAGCCCATGCTTAAACGTTTTTCAGTCTGTCTCTCTCTTCCTGTCTCATGGCTCTTACTATCAAATAACATCTATGAAATTTAGCTCATGCTGACGTATGAATGAATGTTCAGGTATTCCTGTATGCTCTTTGTACCCAACACCGTGGTTGATTTATTTACTCTTATCTCAAGCCTGAAAAAAAGGACTGTATCCACTGTGACTTCCAGGGTGGTGTGACCCATGTGTGCTCTGGGTGTGAGCATGTGTGTGTGTATCTGTTTTCGAAGGCAATGTATGGGCCTCTCCTCTAACCAAAACTTCTGTAAGCAGGTAAACTGTATTTCAGAATAAAACCTTATGTGGGAATCTGCTCTAAAACTCACGCTTTTTGCAGCAGTTCTAAATTAAGTCCCCTTCTTTTGTGGCTTTTGATTTAAATTGCTTGCAGGTATCCATAACTTGATAAACATATTTTAATTGTATTTAAAAACATTTACAGCAAAATACTACACAATAATAGTAGCAAAGATTTAGAAATTGAGTTGCATAAGAACCATTTTATAGCCTGAGAATGTAATCTCATACCACAAGTTATTACACAAAGGAAAGTATAATCAAATTATGACTGTATGCAGTGGCTTTCATAAAGGTGTAAGTTTTTCTAATACTTAATAAACTAAGAGATTTTACCAGAAGTGTAACCTCATATTTCTGTGATTTGTGTGTGTTCTTCCCCAAAATAGCATTCAGATACAGTAAGGTTTAGTTGGGCATTTATGCATGACAGAATGAATGAGTGTGATATTTGACTGTCTGGAGAGCTGTGGATATATTTAAACAACAAGTTTTATAACTGCTTTAATTATCTTGATAAATCAGGAGCTAACTGTTATTGGCATATATTAGAGTAAAAAAAATACTTTTAAGCACATATTTCCTTAAATTTTAGTTCCTAAAAAGCGTGTCCACGTATCTCTTCATATTTTAGTATTTGCTAGATGTACTGCAGTTTCCCTTGGCATGTGTGTCCTGTAAGGCAAGGGACAACAGAATCAAGAAATAAACATCTGACCATGTCACAAATCCAATTAACTCTGACAAGAGCTAGTAAAGTCAAGTGAATAACAAAGCACTGCTGTCTGGAAGCAGCTTTGTAGACGGTAGGACACCAGCTGGACAAAGCAAAAGTACTTCAGGCAGCTGAATTTTCTGCTTCCACTAAGACCATCTTATACCCTGGTGAGGTCACAGCACTACAGCATTTTCAAGTGTCAGATCTCATCTCTTCACTGTTTGTAAGCAGCAGAGAGGAGGAGGGAAGCGTTCCCCTCACAGAATGTAAAATATTTGCTAATGTCATTACAAGGTAATGCAGCGAAGCAGAAACTGCCATTAACATCACACAGCCTCTCCTCAACCACCACCGGGTTGGGTTACGATAAACCTTCAGTAGATTTCAGTGCAACAGTGCTTGGGCAGAAATTCTGGTGGTTGTCTAATCCCAGGACCTGTGCATGCTAAAAGTAGCTCTCCCTCCCCTAGCTCTTGACACACGTAGTTATCTTATGTCCCATTTAATGGAACCAAACGATTAAATGACTGCTTTGCTTGTCTGCTGCATTCATTCATGCTTGAGACTCAAAAATAGGGGTGGATTTCTCATCCTGAGTATAGCAGGGTCAATCTAGTGACATTCCTTTGGCAAAGTTATTTTGGGTGACCTTCTGACTGGAAATTGGAATTTTTCACTGCTTGTTTCCAGACAGAAAGGAAATATGTGCTCTGTTTGCTTTATCTGTGTGACTCAGACAACACTGTATTACACTTGGAAGTTGGTTTCTTTTCTTCCTCTGGCCTATTTCACAGTCATGAAGTATCCCTAAATATAATGCTCGCTTGCCATTTACACTGGAGTAATGGAAGAAATGTTAGACCCATCGAGTATTATACAATATTCAGTGTTATTACTTTTAATTGTCAGAATTATTTGCAGTTCCTAATAACCTCCTTTTCTAGTTGCCAGAACAGTCAAATCTGTAGTTTCTCAGTTTTAACATGAGCACTAAAACTGAAACAAACAGCTATCCTCAGCTTTGGGATGGGGGAAGGAATGTTTCTTTGGGAAACAACATGAGAATTTGGGTTAGCTCATATCTCACAGCTAGTTTGCAGCTGACTAGCACTGGAAATTTCCCAGCACTTTTCTAATATTTCTACTTAATTGAAACTAACATTATATTAACTTCAGCAAAATTTTCCAAAGGGAGAGTTCTCAGGTTTAGAATGGAATTTCTGTTCTAGAAACCAGAGACAAATACAATGACTCAGTGGTTAGGTTATTAAATTATTAGATTTAGAGCAGGAAGCTGAAACTGTTTTCCCTCTCCTAACTTTACATGTTTGCATTCACTGCACCTTTTGAATCTTGCAGAGGGGCAAAAAGTCTGTGTTTTTTTCTAGTTAATCTTAGTGTTGGTCCTATCTTTCCCAATACTGAGAAATTAACATGGGGTGAGATGGGTAAATTTACTTTTAAGCATCAGGATGGTCTCTGAAGTCAGGAAAAGGAGCAAGGAAATAATAATGTGCAAGATTGCTTCTACAGAAAATTAAAAATTAAACGTATCACCGTACTCCTCCATTTTTCTAACTGCATTGAAACTTGATCTTCTTGCTACAACTTTGGACACAAATAGAATTTAGCAAACGGTTATATGCTGTAGACGCAGCACAGGCATATGCTGACATACGATTACCATATGTCAGTCCACAGTGATTCTCGAGCTCCTGAGACATGTTTTGTTCTTTAAATAGCTTTCCGTCTTTTTAACATTTTGGAACACATTGACTATTTTCATTATGCTTTTTTCTCTTTCCTTTGAAGCCACACACATTTATGACTGACTTAGATTAGGCAGAAAGGACTGATAGCTGGAAGCTAAATTAGCTTTTGGAGATTACTACTACAGTCAAATATATTTGGAACTCTAAGAGTCAACATGAACTATTGAAATGAAATGAAGTCTACATTAATCTTTATAAATAAAGAAAACATATGGATTGGGATTTTTGTCCTGAGTTCATCCAGGATCACATACAGCATTTTATTCCTGGTGTGTAACGCGGCAAGTTAAAATTTAATTTAAAAAAAAACCCCAAAAACCAAACAAACAAAAACAACCAAAAACCTTTGTATTTAATTATGTATCATTAAAACCTGATTTGACTTGAACTGGATACCATCTGAGTCAGAAGCTCACAGACTCCCAGAGAGAACAATGGTAGCTGTCAACAGGGTATTTCCTGTTGGTTTTCACTACAAACAAACAAATTGGATATTTTCATATGATCTGCAGATGTGCCACATGAAGGCATTTAGATGCAAGTTTTACAGAGGCCTACAATTTTAGGCAAATAATAGGTAAACAAACCTCCTATCTCCTAAAAAAATCAACTCTATCACGATAGTGTTAACATCTTTCAACAAGTTGTGTGACGGTCTTACGTTTGTAAGTTCCTACAAGTTTTGGAGGAAAAAATACTTTATATTTACTTAAATACCTGTGAGAACTCTAAAAAAGTAAGGAAGAATAATGAGAACATACACAAAGATTCTAATGCACTGTGTGAAGGTAGAAGAATTGTACTAAACACATTCTTTGGCTTTTGCAACATCTCAAATAGGCTTTATCGGCAACGTAATTTGTATCTTTAGTGAAAAAAGAATTGCTTTATACTTCTTAAGAGAGAAGTCATCTCCTTCTGAATGTCTGAAAAAGTGCTGAGAATAATAACTACCATAAACAAGTCATTAGTAAGAATTTACTTTTCCAATCTAAAGATTATTCCTGCCTGGAGACATAATTTCTCAATAAACTCCAGCCTCCTAGGAGCTGCAAACCAAGACATCAAGTGTTAGACTTTCCTACAAAGTGCACATACCAGCGGAGGCCGGCACAGGAAGAATTCTTAAGACTGTGCTGAAAGAAGGAACGTTTCCTCAAAGCCTCTGGTTTGACACAGGTACATTCACTTTCTATTTCAGCATCTCAGAAAGGGTCAAAGCTCTGCAGTGTGGAAGACCATAAAGTAGTGCTTGACACGTTGGACATAAACACATATGTCATGCAGACATTCTCCTGTTATGAATAAATTAATTCCTGTTTGCACTAAAAGGCACTGATGTAATCACAAAATGTTTTAAAGACCTTTTAACTGTGTAACACTGGAAATTTTGCCCCTCTGCAAGTTATGGATTGGGCCTTAGTATCCTTCTGTTGAAATAAAGGCACTTCTGTCAGCTTGAGTAAGTGGAAACCAAAGGCTCCTAAGCTTTGGGCTAGCCTTCTCTACAGGAAAGTAAACAACCCAAAATGTATGGTGGTATGGGGATAGTTCTCCTCCCACAAACTCTTCGGTTTCCAGATTCATTGTAACTGGGTGTCCAGATTTCTTCTGGATGACACTGGAAAAGGACAATGATATGAAACCATATTTTGTTTCTTGTCCTAGGAAAGCCTTGGCACAATTTGGGTGTTCTCTGGATTTAAACCCATTAGCAGAAAACTATAATGATGCTATTATGAGACCAAATGGAAGGACAACACATAACAATACCATATACAAGCAAAATCAGAGCAGAGCTAGAATGAGGGAAGGGGGAGGTAGATGATGGCATGAAGGAGTTATTTATCAGGTACTATAATGTGAGGAAAAGAGCACCTCTTTTCAAAAGGGAATCACAGAAATTTATTGAGGATATTGTGACATCTTTCCTCTAAATCCCTTATGTTCCACTGTTCTCTGTGTTTCTCAGTGGTACCCCTTGCTCTCAGGAGTTTTGCACCTGCTTGTTCTACTTCTACATCCCAATATTGGCGAGGTCTTGTCTGACTAAGCTTGTCTCTCAGGCTCAGTATCTCTATCTGACTGTGAGCAAAACTGTCACAGTGGTAAACACCGTCAGAAAAATATTATCTTTTTTTTTTT
>VXAY01000179.1:221403-319951 GCA_013399855.1 Oxyruncus cristatus
GGAGGGATACGCGGCCGCGCGGGGGGCGGTGAGCGTCGCTAGAATCGGCAGCTCGGCTTGCTGTATGTTGTGCCCTTCCGCCGAGGAAGTAGTGCCCCGGTGTTCGGGGCTGCGATAGCCGCCGTAAGGGGCCCGTATGACACCTCCCGGGTCACCGGCCGGGCCGTGTGCGGAGGGGGTCCCCCGTGCCCTCGGCAGGCGGCGCTGAGCGGTTGCCCCCTCCTGGCCTGGAAGGGTTCGGTGGGGAGCGCCCTACTGGCGGAGAGGGGGTGTTTTCCAGGGCTTAATAAGCGCTACAGAAGTCGAGCTTCTGGGTTAATTTGTTAAACTGGGGCATGCGGAAGGTGCGAGAGAGATTATAACTCCTGGTGGTGCTGCTGGAGTTCAGTCAGATTCCATCAGGGATGCTGCTTTGGTTCCAGGGCGCGAGTGGGTCCTCACTGAACTTAGGCCTGAAAGGACACTGTAGAGAGAAATCACCGTGATCCCTAAAAAATGAGTCATCATCTCGTAAACAGGAAAATAAATTTCAAATGCAGTTGCTTTGTAACTTCCTAGCACTGATAAAGTCCTGCTTGTCCCTCCCCCATAAGATTCTCCATCATGCAAGAAGTCTTCCTTGCAGGAACGGTCCTTCCCTCAGATGGCAGCTTGGGGCGGGTTGGAGAAGAGGGCGATGTGGAGGAAAGCCTTAGTTACAGAATTGCACAATTCTACTTAATAGAATTCTAGAATATGCTGAGTTGGAAGGGACCCACAAGGATCATCGAAGTCCATTTCCTGACACTGCACAGGACCATGCCCAAGAGTCACACTGTGTGCCTGAGAGCATTGTCCAAACATTTCTTGACCTTTGTCAGGCTTGGTGCTGTGACCACTTCCCTGGGGACCCTGTTCTAGTACCTGAACACCCTCAGGGTAAAAAAATCTTTTCCTGATATCCAACCTAAACCTCCCCTGACAGAGCTTCAGGCTGTTCCCTTGGGTCCTGTCACTGGTCACCTGTGTTCTTTGGGTTTTTTTCATTTGGTTTTATGTGATGGGAGCATTATTTAAAATCACCTTAAGCATTTTTTTCTCTGGATGCTAAATATGAAATGCCTCAGTATCTGGAAAATAATTATGGGGAACATTAGTATACTGTACTGATTGATGTTTACTAAACTGTCATGTGTATTTTATAAGAACTGTGACTCCTGAACTACAAGAAAAAAAATTGGCATTAATTTTTCAGTATTTTTATTGCTTTCTTTGAAGTGTTGAAGGAACTTTTCAGTTCCTTCAAAGATGTGAGCTATGGCAAGATATTCTACATGCTGTACTTGTTCATAACAGCAAGCTACAATTAGCTTTCCACTGAGAAGTGTTCGCTTTTTATTGCACAGCACAAAAGAAGCCTATTATACCTATACTTATAGTGGAGGGCTTCATGCAAAAAGTAGAATGTAAGTCTTGGTGCCACAAACTGTTATTACCTTATAAAGGCTGGACGCTGACTGGTCTTCATACCTTTCAAAATGCTTTTGGAGCAAGAGTCATGTGATAGATTCCTCACCTTCCAAGAAAGAGATTATCCCCCTGCCTGTAGAGTTTGGAAATGAAAAGTAATTCCAGAGATACTCTGGTGTTCAACAGCACAGTTCATGCAAGATGTAATTTACAGGGCGTAGGAACAAGAGAGCTCAGGAACAGCAGTCCTTGGAGAAACGGAGAGCAGGTATGAGAAGGATAATGATTGCAGTCACTCTCAGGTGTCTTCAGGTATGTGTATGTGGGAGATGTGACTTCTTGTTGCTTTTATGATCTTGTAGCAGCAAGCCCATGAGGAGAGCAATCTCCCATGTCAGGTGGCAGTCTCACACTTTTCCTTGTTCTCCTCTCATAGAGCCAGTTTTCCCGATGTTCTGCTGTCCACCGTGATGTAACTTCTTCAGTAGGAACAGCTGCCTCCTTGTGCAAAGCAAACCAGCCTCCGTGACATAGTATTTCTGCTTCTCAGCCCCAGGATCAATAGCTAGGAAGATAATTCCCTGACTTGATTCTTTGACTTCCAGCTCAGTGCAGCAGCTTCTTCCAGATCAAAATCTGAGTGGTTGATTTTTTACGTACTTTTCCAGGTTGCCCTTTTTTGCCCCTCCTCACGAGCCTGACAAGTTTTAGTTTTGGAGTTGTTCTGTACTCATGAAGGTTGGACAAATGCGAAGTTAAACAAACAGGTCCATATGTTAATACAATTTACAGAGACAAATCAAGTCCTGTCATTTGTGAAGCAGACAGTCCACACAGTTCTGGATGTATCAGCTGATAGCTGTAGCTCCTGTACGGATGGGAGCGTGTCGGAGGTGACTGGTGTGCCGTGTGTTACCCACACCAGGTGCTTCTGCGAGGACGCTGGATGTCTCTAGATCAGAGCAAGCAAATGACGTGCTGTATGTTTTGCCAAGGAACAATTTTTCTGCCTGTTTCACTTTGGAATGCCTCAAGGAATATGGAAGTAATAGTTTTATTTGCAAGCACTGGGGTAGCCATTTGCAGCCAAGAGGAGTGCTTCCCCCTCCCGTCTAGGTGGAATTGGTGGGTTCTGTTCAGTATCTTGTGCCAGCTTTTAGGTGACTCCTGTTGGAAGGATCTCTTGCTAATAAAGATGAGCTGAAGCAGTAGATCCCGGGCTAAACAAGATGTCAGTATTACATTCGACTGGAATGACTTTTAAGTCTTTAACAGGTTTCAAGTGTGTTTGGACAAAAAGGGTAGAGAATATCCAAAGCATTTTTTTTCCAAAGGACAAAACTATGCTGTGAACTAAGTCAGCTGGACTTAAGTTTTATTTTCCTGATAAGCTTTCAGTTCCAGTGTCACAAACTTACTTTGTTTACTGAGTGGTAGTAGGCATGATTGATTGGATTACAGCCATACAATTGACTTTATAGGAGAAGGGACAGCTCTGTTTTTGCTTGAAGTAGGGGATTTTTGTAATGTACCACCAGGCTAACAGACACAGGGAAATCTGAAGACCTGTCCTGATTTTTCCCTAGGAAATACATAAAACAGCTGTGTAAGTTATGTTTTTATTGCAGACCTTAGACAAGTGTCTCTTGGTTTATCTGTCACTTAACTGAAGACATTTTACTTCAGGATTCAGACTTCATTTGAGATGCTGGTTTTACGAACCTGGATACAATGGCAGTGATCAGTAATGCACTTGGTAGTTGAAGGCTCTCTGCTAGGTAAACTTGTGTGTGAGGAACCTATTGGTCAGACTGAGTGTTACCAGCTTCAAAAGTTTTGGGAGACACAAGGCTCTGCACTGTGTTTACCTTTATTAGCATAATGTCAAAGTCATGCTGAGCAAGTAAAGCAGATATTGCCACTGTTAGTATGAAAGTTTGAGTGAAGTTGCATTTGCTTATTTGCTGCTGTTCTAGAGATCCTTGGAAGGAGATAGCTTTCTGTTTATCTGTATAACCATAAGGTTTAGAATGGGAATTAAATCTATGCTATATTTAGCTTGGATGAGAGGTGCTTCTTGTTCCTTTCCTTTTTTTGTTGCAGAAAGCCTTTGGCATATCAAGAATTTTCTAAGCTTTTTTGTGTTTTAAATTTCTCTTCTGCCTTTCCCTTTCAAGGAGAAGGCAGTGCAAGTGGTGTTGATCAATGCCTTATGCAGTCAGATTTTATAGCAGATGTAGGCCCCTGGAGCCTCCAGAGTACTGAAGTTGCTGAATCCTGAATTTGTCTAAATCGCAGTGGGTCATGCTTACAGGTTTTTTTAAAATCTCAACTTTGTTGACATCTTGATGAAGGATGAAAGTCACAACCAATTGACGATTCTGGTTCAAATACGTTATTGCAGAGGGCAGTGGAAGGGATGTCACCATCTTCCCAGCAACAGGCACAAACTTGATAGATTAGTAAGTCAGTTTTATGCTCGCTGTGGATGTTAACTGATGAATCTTCTGAGTTTTGGCTGCCCCTTACTGTTGTTTGTCCTATATTTGTTTGTCCTATATTTGTAAATTTTCCTAGTTGCTAGTAGGCAATCCAGATATATTGGTGATGATGGGGAATGGATTTTGCAGAGGAGCTGATAGCTAAGTGTTTTCATTTGTTCAAAGTGAAAATAAAATTAGCAGAGTTTGCATTATGTCTCTGAATTCTAGGGAAGAGAAAGAAGGCATTGAGTTTACAAAGCCTACCTAGCCTGTTAAGATAGCAAAAGGTAGGCAAATCTTCTACTGTGAAATCCAAGAAATAATTTTCTGCAAAAGTGGAAACCATTGCTGGTTTATAAAGTCTTTGTTTCAAAAACATTAAATGATTTTTATATGTTCTGGCACATTAGTTAACTCTCTTAGAAATAATGTGTCTGATGTGGTGGTTGTGTGGTTGGGCTTTTTTCCTCTAGTAGTTTGTGTTCAGCATGAGGAAGGGCTTAGTGGTTTGGGGGTTTTTTCAGCTTCTTTGACATGGAATGTCCTTACTGTGCTTTTTAATGCAACTTCACTGAATGGTGACAAAAGGATTTAGTTGACTTCTTTCTGAAAAATATGCTCAATGGTGACTGAAACCAGAATAGAATTAGGAATTCTATTAAAAGAAATTGAAGACAGTTATAACCTTATTACATTTGCTATATAAATGCACAAAGGGTCCACCTTTATAACTGCTGCAGGTTGGTCTTGTTGTCTTAGTCTGGAAAAGGATATAGTAGAACTGGAAGAAATTCTGAGAAAAAAAACTTGAGGAAGATGAAGAATGAACTGCTCCAGCTCACCTTGAAAGAGCAATGATTCAAAGTTCTGTAAGATTTGGAGTGAGGCTGAAAGAGTGAATAGGCAGCATTTGCTTGTGCCTCGCAGAATAATCACCAGACAGCATTGGATGGAATATATTGAAGAGTACGAAAGTATAGAGAGTTTTCTTAAATAATGTATCAGGTCTGCCAATGATAATTAATGAAGATGGTTCTATTGCAGCCTCTTATTCCAAAGCAGGGAGCTGTGTGGAAGTTCTGGGTTTTGTTGATCCCTAGAGCATCCCTTGCTTGCTGTTTAGGAAGCAGCGTACAGGATGCATGGGTTTTTCATCTCGCCCAATGTGGTTCCTGTTTTATGATGCGTGGCCTTCACTGCTGTTTTTGGAGCAAAGTAAGACAATCCTAGTGTATAGTTGCAGCTTTAAAGAGAAATCTAAAATGTATGGATTGTCAGTTAACTTGCAGGAGTTTGGTTATTGATTGAGCACTGTAATTTACATTTTATGGAGACGAATTCGCTAGTATAGAATAACTTGAGATACTGTAGTAGGAGATGCAACTTGGGATATAGGTAGTGTAGCAGGGAGACTACTGCTGTTATCTGGAAAATTACTTGTACTGGCAGGAGGATGTTGAGAACTGGAAGAAGGAAAATGTTTAAGCTGCATAGCTGTCATCACACTTGCAAACTTTCTTGTAATCTTCTGTCCACTTTACAGATCAAGGTACTGAGAAACATGAAGGAGCGGGTACTTCTGGGATTACTGATCAGGAGAAGGAATTGTCGAGCAGTGCATTACAAGCTTTTCAGGTGAGACAAAGCCAAACTCTGAGACTTCTAATTTACCACATAACTGCTAAATGGGCTTAAATAATTGTTTTCTTAATACAGTTGGAAATGCATCAAGAGAATATTATATCAAAAGTAGCATTAGTTGTGTTGTAAAACCAGCACATGCATTTTCTGTGTGATGTGAGAAGACTGAATGGGATGCTTGAACAAGAGCACGTTTAATCTTGATTCTAAAAACTTAGTAACCTTAAAAGCTATATGATGATTTAATTAGAAGAAGCAGGCTGCTATTCTGTGTCAACATTGGCAATACATGATCCCTCTGAAGAATTAATCACTTCAAGCTAAAAATGTTGTGTTAAAGGGTCTAAAGTAACCACATGTATTTAAAAAACAGTGAGAAAGCAAACCTTTTTGTATTTTAGCATCATCCTTCCACAAAAAGCATTATATACTGCTCTGTCACTTTGCATTAAAACATATTCTTCAATGCGTAACACCTACAGGCAGTATTTACTGCCTGGTTTGTGTTTCTTGAAAGATTTTTTTTTTTGTGTGTTAAAATTCAGGTACCGGGACTTCCGGTTTATTTTTTTCCTTGTATTGTCTCCTAATTTTATTTAGTGTGACAGGAAGTATAATTGCTTTTCCTTTCAGTTTTTATATCTCTGCCTCCAAAATGCCTTGTGTTAATTCAGTTTTGGATGTGTGAAATTGGGGGGAAGAATTTAAATGTTCTCTTTTGAGATTCCTGCTTGTATGTGTCACTCAGTACTTTAATTTTGTCTGGAATGTTATGTGAAGTGCATGCAATTGGTCCTTAAACTGACAACAGCTGATGTTGTTCACCGATGTCTTCTTGAATGCTGTCTAGCTCAATTATTCTTTTTCAATAATGTTTTTGTCCCTGGCATTTGATCCTAAGAACTGAAGGCACATGAAAGAGTAGTTTGTTTTCTACCTTGCCCACAGATCTACATGCCTACAATACTTTTGATCTACTAACAACTTCATCTTTACTTTTATACTGGTCCAGTGTATCTGGTCTATCTCATGATGTTTTTCTTGCTTTAAGAACTCCCTAAATACATGGAGTTCTGAGGTAGCAACAGATGAGAGCAGAATTAATCTGATGTCTTGTTTGCCCATTTTCTTGCTATTGAGTAGCTGTAAATAGCATTGTGGACTGTCTTGCATGCTGCTTTATCATATTATACTTCCAATTTCAGTCTTGATAGAATTCCCATAAAATTGGTTATTGTATTCTAGATCTTGTCTAGTAGAGGGGCATAAAGGACTGTTAGCTCATGAAAAGCATCACAAAATAAGCAGAGCATTCAAAGGTTCAAGATTTGTAGTCCAGCCGTGATTAGAAGCCTTGTTGCTGTGATCTGAAAGTTACTCCTGATGAAGAGAATCTCGGAGTGTGAGCACAGGAAGAGAATCACTGGGAGATGAACTGTCTCAATTTAAGAACACACCAGCAGTTGAGTTCTAAGTCCCCATGTTTGTGCACATAATCACTAGGCAGTCCATGCTGTTGGTGCTTAGAGTTGTGAAAATGCATGTCAAGGTCCTGCTGCATCTCTCTGTAAGTTGTATAACTGTGCTTTCACAGGAGACTGAAGGAATTGGAATGGTTCTGTTGAGAGTAACTGCAGAATGGCAACTTTCTTGGGAAGAGGAAAAGGACCCCAGAGCCCTTCTCTGTTGTATTCTTTCCTTAACAGAGGAAGTTAGTCAGGAGCCCAGGAGAACCTCCGTGGAACAGAACTTAAAAGGAGGTGGAAGTGGAGGGTGGTTTTGGTACTTGAGAGCTTAGCTTTTGGTTGTGAACCACTGACAGAGATGGATGTGAATCTACTTATCTGTCTGACCAGATTGGAGGTAACCCTGATATGGAAGAGCTGAATGTGATCATTACTGTGTAGGAATTGAGCAATTCAGAGTGAAGCGTCATTTAGACTTAATGTAGTTGAAAGAGTCAGGAATTCTCTTTCATTCCTTGATGCCACTAAATTCCTCCTGTACCAACACAGAAAAGACCAAAACTGAAAGCAGGCAGAGGTGAGCCTTTCTGAAGTCTTTGTTTATTCCTGAGGTCAAAGAAAGGGATTTTTCGATTAAATCACACATCAGCAGGGCATCATGCTTGGCTCCTAGTTTCTGTTTAGGCATGCCTGGGTGATTGAATTCTTCATCCAACAGCTAAAGCTTGTAAAAATGTTTTTTAAACCTATACTGGGAAAGTGACACCTTCTTTTTCCAACCTGTCTTAAGCTGACTTACACAGATTAAATTGTAACTCACTGTATATCCAGATGAAGTGAAGGATGAACATAAAATGTTGGGCTGGGACTTGTGTAAGCAACTGCAACCACTCAGTGTTCACTTAATGGGGAAAGGTTTATGAAAACTGAGGAAATAAGGGCATTGACATTTAACACTTTTCATGGAAACATCTTTTTATAATAATCAACTATATAATTTGTCCTTCCTTCACAGAATTGCTTAGACATGTTAAACATGAAGTTTGGATATGGCTTCAGTGTTTACAAGTTAGTTCTCATACATGTTAATCTGCGTAAATAATGAAGTGTGTGTTTAGACATTTAGTTCACTTCACTTGCTATTGATAAAGAAAACACTTTGTATCTTCTAATGCATGTTTCTGGTATGTGTGCAATTTCCAGGCTGGAAACTATGATGCTTGCTTACAACACCTAAATACCCTTCAAGACATCAACAAAGATGACTACAAAATAACTTTGAATACTGCTGTTGCAGAATTCTGTAAAAGTAACCAGACTACAACCGACAATTTGAGACAAACCCTTAACCAGCTGAAAAACCAGGTGATGCAAACATATTGACATGGTATTTGATTTTGAGTACTAATGGTGGTGAAATCTTCCATGAAACAGAAGTAAAACTTCTGCCCCTTGTCCCTTGGATTTAATAAAAGAATAAGAAAGTAAAATTACTTTTAAACATTTGAGTCAGTTTAATCTTTTATAACATATTTTGTAGTTACGTTTTTAGTTATTGTTGCACTTTATATGCAATTGTAATCATAGAAAGACCTGCTGTGTTCTTTCAGTAGAAAGTTCCTCAGCCTGGGATAGTTTGTGAAATAATAAAAAAATGAAAATATTATTTTACTACTCAGTTGACAGCTTTCTATTTGATCATATATTTTTCTGCTGGGTTTATGTGCTACAACAATAAAGTGTATTAGATTATAAATCTTACATAGTTTCAGAGAAATTCATAGCTTTGGATATTTTTTTTTTAAATATCTGACGCTTTGAAATCATAGGTACCGAAAGTTTTTAGTGAAACGAGTGGGGTTTTTTTCAGGTTCACTCTGTTGTCGAAGAAATGGATGGTTTGGATGATGTTGAAAACAGTATGCTGTACTACAATCAAGCTGTTATTCTGTATCATCTGCGTCAGTATACTGAAGCAATATCAGTTGGGGAGAAGCTGTACCAGTTTATAGAGCCTTTTGGTATGTAGAGAGAAAGAAGAGTTTTGTTCATGCTGTAACTACAGAAAGATCATTCAGTCTTTCTTGCTGTCAGACAAGTGATTTTTTTTTTTTTTTATTTGCCTAATACGGTTTTAAAAAAGTAGATAGGATTTGGAATGAAGAATGTTTTACTTATATCAAGGACAACAACTAAATCTGGGGGCAAGGTACTTCAGAGATATTTAACAGACAAGTATAAGGAAACTGAAATGGATTTTTTTACAGCTTGAAAAGGTATTTATGTAAATGATATGTACAAACTAATGAAATTATTTTAAATCTCGTATTTTGAGTCATTATGGGTTGGTGTCTATTTTTCAGGGGGCTCACATTTTTAAATACCTTCATTAGGTCATACATAATTCTGTGTGCGCATATGTGAATATATATAAAGTCTGCAGCTTTTATGAGCTATGACACCTTGTGTAGTGGAATTGCCATGAAATATATTATATGAATTGTATGAAATAACTTCATAATCCCTGTTGAATTTTAGAAGGGAGAAGGCTGAAGGATGTGTGTGGGTATCAATAAATTAAGTAAATGCTACTGTGTTTCTCCTTCAGTTCCTCACGGTTTTCAATATGCATAATTGGCACTTACTCTGTGAAGTCAGATGTATTTGTGCAGAATCTTTTCGAGTTCTGTGGGATTCTGCATATGCATGTGACTCTATTCAGATGCTGCATCTTTGGTGCTGATCTGCTCAGATCAATTCTCAAAATCTATGAACATGAAATACTTGTTAAGCTGTCTATTTAGTCTGTGCTTCTGTGCTGATGCCATTTGAATGAATGAGCTTTTTTTTCAGTATATGTACTTATCTATGTGTTTCACTATATATATTTATCTAGATGGCTGCATTTTTTTTTCTTATGTAGTATATTGATTTTTCTCATAATGTTGCATAAATGCACTTTGTAGTAAATTTTTTTCTTGGTCATGTTTGGAAGGATTAGTATTAGAGCTGTAAAATCATTTTTACTTCTTTGCTTTATACAGAAGAGAAGTTTGCCCAGGCTGTGTGCTTCTTGCTTGTAGACTTATACTTGTTAACTTACCAAGCTGAGAAAGCCTTGCATCTGCTTGCTGTTCTGGAAAAAATGATTTCACAGGGCAACAATAACAGCAAGAATGGAAAAAATGAGGTAAGCTTAAAAATCATATGAATGCCACTAAAACGTTACCAAAAGTATGCTTTAACTCAATCCAAAGTTAGTCTTTTAAAATACTTTTGGATTTTAAAACTCTGGTAGATCATCTGTAGCTTTAAACACCAACTTAGACGTGTTGATAACTGAGTTAATTGGGCACAGCAATTGTTTATTCCTTCTCTTTCACCCTTTTCTCGTACACCAAGGGAGCTAAAATGTCTTTGAATCAGAGACTGGCATTGGGAAAGACAGTTGTCTTCAGGGTCAAATATACATCATTTTCCTTGTTTGTCTTGGATTATGACCATATGAGACCCTAAATTCAGTGTCAAGAGAGGCATTGCAACTGTGTAGCATGGGATGGGAAATCAAGTATCTCTCTTGCATAGTATCTGGAAGTATGAGGCATACTTTCATATGAAGTCTTTTCTGTGTCTTTTGGAAAAATCAGTAGAATCAGTAATGGTTCTGAAGTCAAAAGGGGACACTTCAGTCTTTTCCTGTTGATAGAATGTCACACTTAAGATAAAATAGTTCATCTTTAAGTATATAGTAATTCTGCTGAAGGAAATAATAAAGAGGTACTCTAGAATGTGCAAATCATCCTTCTGGGTAAAAGAATTCTTCTCAACTGCAGAGCAATGTAATGTAACACTAATGTTAATATAGAATTGTGCTCTTCATAGGCTGGTGTGGTTGTTTGTGGATTTTGATTGTTAGGCTCAAGTTACAATTTTTGATGGTATGTGTATATTTTGATGTTAAGTACATATTTTTCTTCATGTGAGTTGAATCTGTCAACGGAACTTGAAAGGTGACTAACAGTAACAGTTCCATTTTTTTATTTTGACAGTCAGGTAATAATACAAATAAAGATTCCTCGAATCAAAAAGCTGAAAGTGGAGCTTTAATAGAAGTTGCTAAATCTAAGATACATCAGGTTAGTGTCTGCATATTATTTATACAAGAACATTACTTCAAAGATTTTTTTAGAAATTAAATCCCATCTCCTTCAAATCTAGTTCAGCATGAATTGTGATACCCTGTTTATCCTTGTAAAACAAAGGAATGAATTTATCTAACTCTTCCATTTTGTAAGATCCACGTGCAGGAAAAACTGACCTAACACGCAACCCCTTCCCCCATTTCAGTCCCTGCAGTTTATAAAAATTTCTTTAAACTGCAGTTGGCTGCACTGCCCTTATATCTGTTAGACCTCCAACAGTCTAAATCAGCTGACGTTTTATTTCATTGTACTGTTCTGCTGAAATACGTGAAGAAACAGAATGATTCTCTTACCAGCATTCACTTACTGGTACTTTCAGTTTAGTAGGTAAATGTCTGGGGATTAAGAGGTTAGATTATTTTAATTAGTTTGTCATTTTAAGTGCTAGTATCTGCGTTTGAATATAGAGTAGTTGTTGACCACTGAACAAAATGTTCATCTGCTTATCATAAATACAAGGCCAATAAATGTGTTGTTTAAAGTCTGAATAGAATTTCTTTTTATGAAGACTTTTCGAACAGCTTTTTACTACCCAAAAATATGTAAAATATAATACCTAGATACAGGTCATCTTGCAAACTTGCACAAGTTATTGTATATTATTTAACAAATTTAATTTTTCAATAGTATAAGGTGAGAGCCTATATCCAAATGAAGTCACTAAAAGCATGCAAAAGAGAGATCAAGTCTGTTATGAATACAGCTGGGAATGTAAGTATTCTTAAGACTACTGTTTTTCAAATCTTGATCTGTTCTCTATCTTGAAACGGAATTTGCTTATGTTCTTTACCAAAAAAAGGTCTTATTGAGGGTAGATGTCTGAAGCAATGCTTTATATGTTGAGTTTGGTTTGTAATCTCTTTTTGCAAGTGTAATTAATGTAGAATTCTCTTATTTGAGCTGTTTTCAGTTGCTAAAAAATGCCCTGTGTTGTTTACGATACAAAAATAACAGTGAAACAGTGTATAATGAACAGGTTCAGCTTGCTTTATAATTGAAACAGCACAAAACAGGTTTTAGTTTACTACAGATGTTATGGTTATTACAAACTTTGATGTCACTGGTGGTTTAAACCAGTTCATGAAAGATTAATTCTGGGATACACAGAGAGCACTGCCCTTTTGTTGCCAGTTTCAACAGCTGCCAGTTTAACAGAAATACTGCTGGGGCACGAGGTCTCTGTTGGCAGACCAGGAAGATTACAGTCCAGGAGTAACAGCAGGGAGGGAAGTGTGGGGAGGAATGTACTAGGAGACAGGTTGAAGAACATTTGGAGATCCTCTGCACTTAGCCATTGCCATGACAGAGTTCTCTAGAACAACACTGGGTTTGAGAGCAGTCATAAAGAGTAAACGTAGTTTGGTAATTCAGAGGTGACTGTTAATCATGTGCTCAAGAAAGAAATGCTACTTCTTGAAAGTAATTGGGTCTAAGCCCATTTATTTTTATAATGGCAGCAGAGGCAAGCTGTTTGTAAAGTGATTTAACACTAGCAGTAGAAACCATTAATCAAAAGAGAACTAACTGTTGTTTTCTCCTTCACAGTCAGCTCCTTCTCTCTTTCTTAAGAGCAATTTTGAATATTTGAGAGGCAATTATCGTAAAGCTGTCAAACTTTTAAACAGTGCAAACATTGCTGAACATCCAGGCTTCATGAAAACAGGTAAAATAGAAACCCTTCATCCTGCAAGTACTTAAAGGTGTAGTATAATAGGACTAATTGTTGATATTGAATTCAAGAATATTAATGATTACTTGATAGAGTAGGCCCTGAATGTCATGGGTTTATATGCTGGATATGTTTTCAACACTCTGGTGTTTTTCACCGAATGTTCTTGTAGACAATGCTGTGATTGTCTATGAAAATGGATTTGTGAAGGTGTAATATTTGCAAGGCTCATAATTGAGTCTCTAAATCAAGAAATGAAACAAAAGGCAACTTACTAGATCTAGAACTGAGATCTCAGATTGTACTTGGAGAGGAGACTGTAGCAGTTGCAATGATGATTGTGGGGGAAATGTAGATGTTTCATGAAGTGTTAAGGCTTGGCTTCTATTGTATGTGATTTTAAATTACTTTTATCTCTAGAAAGTATATATGTGTGGACATGCTCAGAAACAGAACAGCACATAAACGGGTAATTTTTTAGACATAGAAGTTATTTGTATACTATAAGTATATCCTCCATATACAGTACTTTAATATATTCGAGATTTAATTGACAGTTTAAACTTCAGTTGAAAAATACAGAGAGAAAGCTGTGTCTTGGGTCAGTAAAGAGCTAGGATTTAAAAAAATACTTGTGCTGTAATACTAACTGATTGTCCTTGCTACTTTCCTCAATGCTGTTTTTGTGATAGTACTCTTAATTTCTTGTCCTGTAAGACTTTTTTTTACCTAGTAGATATTGCTGCATAAATTAATGTTAGATGATTGAAATTTGAGTTGACCCTCTCAGTAAATTGTTTAAACTTCTGTATTTTACAGATAAGTTTCATAGAAAACATTCAAAAAATTTGCTATAATGCCTGTTTGCACAGTAGAATGTTCACTTGATAGTCTTCCTACTTTTTGACTAAAATGACATCTGTTGAATTTGTTAATTTTCTTGGTTATTTGGATTTTTAGGGTGAGTTTTTTTCTTTATTTCTTTATTATCAATGGTAACCCTTTAAAGATTCAGTTACCAGCAGATAAGTTTAAAGTTTAAATTTTTGTCCTTTATTATTTAGAAGGAACCTTTTACAGTGTTACCTGAATGTGATATATTTAGATATATTTCCTGCTTGTGTGGTTGGATTGGCTTATTTACTTTATAAAACTTAGGCAGGTAACATTGCTTGAGAATTTTGCTTTTACAATAGTCATCAGTTAGAAAACATGAAGTTCTTGCTTTGCTAATTTGTATGGAAACCTCCAGGTGAATTCACTTCAACTCGCAGTCTGTCAAATTGGCTTTATATCTGGCTCTCCTAGAATATAGGGCACAAGATCTGGAAATCTGTGACTGCCTGCATATAGGTCAGCTGTCCAAGAGAACTAGAATGGTGTGCAGAAATGTATGTTATTAAAGCAGATGTGAGACAGGGACGTAACTCCTTAATCCATGAACATCTCCCTGAAGAACATGTTAAATAGACTGCTGTAATATGCTGACCCGTGAGAGAGTGGCTGGAACACTTCATAGGCTCAGCAACAATTTTCAGTTTCTGGAAATGGTCTTTGCTTGTTCTCTCAGGTGAATGCCTAAGGTGTATGTTCTGGAACAATCTTGGCTGCATCCACTTTGCAATGGGAAAGCACAATTTAGGAATTTTTTACTTCAAGAAAGCCTTGCAAGAAAATGATAATGCGTGTGCACAGCTGGGAACGGGCAGCTCAGATCCAGGTAAGGAAGAGATTATAATAAATGGGTGGGTATAATAAGAAGAGGGGTGGGTGAATCAAGAAAATAGAGGGTAGAAGATTTCAGTAGTTATCAGCAAAATTTGTGTTCCATCTCTTTGTGGAGGACAGTAGGGTGAGAATTTTGATAACATGATTTCAGAATATAGTTGCTGTTTCCAGAAATAAATGATAATGAAATATGTTCTTTTTTCCCCGGTTTTCCTTGATGTACCTTGGGGGGGCTGGGACAACTACATCTCTCTCATTTATAGACTTTGACAAATAAGTTAGGGAGGAATTACAAAATAAAGTTTTTGTGATGTATTTTGTATAGGTTATTTGTAGTCCTGCTGATGGGGTAGAGTCATCAGGGCATGAAGGATGTGGGGGGTTTTCTTGTGTTTTGTTGGGTTTTTAAGTTTTCTTGCTGTGATTAATAATACTTAAGTTTGTTTTTCTTTTCCAAGTAAATGATTTCATAAAATCATAGAATGGTTTGGGTTGAAAGGTACCTTAAAAAACATGTAGTTCCCACCTCCCTGCCATGGGCAGGGATATCTTCCATTAGACCAGGTTGCTCAAAGCTCCGTCCAACCTAGCCTTGAGCACCTCCAAAGATGGAACATCCACAGCTTCTCTGAGCAACCTGTTACAGTGTTTCACCACTCTCACAATAAAGAATTTCTTCTTAATATCTAATCTAAACCTACCCTCTTGTCAGTTTAAAGGCATTCCCCTTTGTCCTGTCATTCCATGCCATTGTAAAAAGTCCCTCTCAAGCTCTCTTGAAGTCCCTTTTAGGTACTGGAGGGTCTTCCCACAGCCTTTTTTTCCCCAGGCTGAACAACCCCAGCTCTCAGCCTGTCTCATAGGAGAGGTGCTCCAGCCGTCTGATCATCTTCATGGTCCACCAGTTCATGCCCTGCTGTGTTGTCCCTTCAACAGATGGCAGAACCAGGGCCTGTGAATGTGAGGCCGCTCCTGTCTGACTGTAGAGGGCCTCATCACTCAGTGTTCGTCATTTCATGATCGAGTTACAACTTTTTTCATTTCTTGTTTTCTTTAAAATCTGCTTACTATCACACATTTCATTATTTTTTCTGTTCCTCCCTGGACCTAAGTGCAGCCCTAGGTATCAGTGTGAAGACAGAAAACGTTTCATGCTTGTTAACAGCAAAGTGGTTTTCTTCTGGAATTTCTATGAGTAACAAAGATGTGTATTCTCACATATCTGGGATTCAGTATTATTGTGTAACATTTAGCTTGAGTGACAAGGAACGTTCGTGGTTAGCATTTAATGTACTTCAAGCTTTATTAACAATAGAATTAATTTATCTTTGATACCAGTTTTGATGTGAAAGGAATTACAGAGGGAACCTAGTGAATTTCTGCAATGAAAAGGGTTCTTGGTAGTTTTGGGGTGTTTCCCTCAGCTTCCCTCTTCCTCTTTGAGTTATGTTTTCTGCTCTCCTAAGCTGCACATCCAATATGATGTAATCCTTTTCTGCAGGCAAAAAATTTTCAGGGAGACCCATGTGTACACTACTGACTAACAAACGGTATGAGTTGCTCTACAATTGCGGAATTCAGCTCTTGCATATTGGGAGGCCCTTAGCTGCATTTGAGTGCCTAATTGAGGCAGTCCAGGTTTATCACTCAAACCCTCGTCTGTGGCTGAGAATAGCAGAATGCTGCATTGCTGCCAATAAAGGGGTAAGTAGCTCTGCAAACTTCTTTTAAAAAAAATTACATGTGGTCACTGGTAGAATTGATATGTAGAGTTAAGTTATGCATTTTAAAGGCCTGATACTGCAACACCTCTGTGTAAATCCAGGTTTCTTATTTTTTGTGTGTATGTGTTTTTGCAAGTTTAATCTGAAGCTGCAACAGGTGGAGGGAAATCTTTGCTTGTGATCTTCTCTTCGTGCAGCCAAAGCTCGTCTACCGTTTCAACGTTTCCTCACTCATTTGCCACTAGGGATTGAGAGGGATGAGACTGTCCTGTGGGTAGCCTGAATGTGGCATA
The DNA here is from genome assembly GCA_013399855.1 of Oxyruncus cristatus. Classification (NCBI taxonomy): domain Eukaryota; kingdom Metazoa; phylum Chordata; class Aves; order Passeriformes; family Cotingidae; genus Oxyruncus; species Oxyruncus cristatus. The sequence goes on from VXAY01000179.1 coordinate 238,059, forward strand.
GGCTGAGGGAGCAGTGATCAGCCTTCTCCATCCTGAAGCTGTTGTGACCACAGCTGATGGTCTCTTAACTGCTGAGACTTCACCTCTTTCTGCAGGCAAAGTTGGTGGAAACCTGCTGATGGCAGCATATTGTGTGTCCTCTGGGGCATCTTGGTTTCAAGTCTGTTTAGGATAAACTCATATGTTAAAATTCAGAGAAGTGGGGACAGGATTGTTTGCTCTTAAAAAACTGCACTGGAATAGTATGTCTGTGAAATTAAGAAACACTGTACTTGATTCCCTGTGAAACTGTAGTTCACCCCTTATGTATGGGGGAGTCACGTTGTAATCTATAATTGCATGATCCTATGCAGTTATTTCCACAATATACCCATTTCACTCACTGCACAGGATGTGTGGGATTAATTGAACAAATACCTAAATTGAACAAATACCTATATCACTATTTTCCCCCCACCCCCTGAGTTCCATTTTCCTTCTCTGGGTGGTCTCTGTGCACTTATTTACTGCACACTATCAAAATCCTTCCAAATACAAAATTTGTAACTCTTCCCTTGGGAATTTCAAAGGTACTCATAATTTTGGTATCTCTATTTCAGAAAATGTAGGAAAGATACAACTCTATAGCTTGATAGTAGAGATTTGCTTATACCCCCATTTCACAGGCACGGCACTGAAGTTTCAAGAGTGTTGGGTCTAAAATGGGCTAACTTTGATTGTATATGTGCTAGCTGTAGTCAGATTGCTCGAATTTTATAAAGCACAGCAAATGCAGGAAGAACAGCTTTCTTCATGCTCATTTTGCAGTTTTCTGGGTCGGTCCTACTGGCTACGCGTCACACATAGATAAAGAAGACACATGTGATCATCTCTAGTGAAAAGCTGAGTATGAAAGAGTGGATTAGCTTAGGTTTTGTGGCAAAAAAACAATACTACGATTCCATTCACAAGGATAGTGTTTAGCAGTCTGAAAAAGGGAAATACAGATCTTTATGGAGCACTTCTCTGTCTACTGCAGAGTAGCCAAAGCATTGATTATGTCAGGCTCCTTAGGCTTTCCTCCTGCTAGAGTCATGATCTTGTGTGGTGTACCAGAGAGCCTTGAATTCATGTCACAAAACCAACAGGTTGTTTCTTAAATGCATAATCTTAGAAGAAAAAAATTAACTTTGGATGCTGTTAATATTATAGGCAATGAGGAAGTGTCTTTAAATTATAAATTAGATTTGTAATGTGACAAGTGAGTCTCTAAAGTGCTTACTTTTACCTTGTAACTCAATTCGCAATCATATTTCTTGCAATAATATTCCTTTATATATGTGTGGATTCATATTTATGCTCTGAATACCATGCAGAAAAGTAATTTCACTGAAGCTAGTTTTCACTGACTTTAGTATTTTAGTTTATAAAATATAGATGGAAGAACATTCCCTCTTAAAGGCCTGCATTTTAAACACCTTTTTTGAAATATGTGCTTTGTATCCAAACTCATTATATGTATTTTTTATTTGACATCAAATGCCATTGTTAATATATTATTTTACACGGTAAATTCTGATAAATTTTCTGAAAAGTGACAGCTATTTAAATTGCAGATTTAGCATAAGTTTTTCCTTACAACTGTGACTCTTCATCTTCTGCTTACCAGTGAAGTTAAGATGGCTCATCCTAAAACAACCAAACAAACCCCAGTAAATATGGTGTAGAGATAATTCTTGGGACTGACAATTAGGGCGCTTTAAGTTCATTTGACCCCCAGAATATCTACATACTCAAAAATCTGTTAAACCAGTTAATTTAATGTATCTTTGCATATGTTGTTGTTCAGTTTCTTGTTCCCCATGGGACCGTTTGAGAGCAGCTTTTTCAGAGAGCGTTTTGAATGCTGTGTAAGCAGGGAGAGAAGATGGCAAGCGTTGCAGTGCCAGTTCTGAATATTATTTGGCAGATCACATTATTTCTTTTTAAATATCCTGTCAGTTCTTTTAATATGACTTGGTTCATTGTTTTTTTGCTTTTGAAACAGAGGAGAAACTAGGTCAGTAGGCTATCAGACAAGCTGTCAGAACTAATCTGTGCTTACACTGTGTGCAGGAAAACCCCTCTGCAACACAAAGACAATAGAAGGTGCTTGATCCTTCATTGTACTTAAGATTTCAAACTGTACCCATTATTAACTCTTACATTTTAGCAGGGTTCAAGGTCTTCTAGCTGTCACTTATTTGTCAAGCTCTCATTCAACAGCCTTGATATTTTAGTTCATTTTCTTTTTTTCCTTTTAGACGTCAGAGCAAGAGACTAAAGGTCTTCCCAGCAAAAAGGGTATTGTGCAATCTATAGTGGGTCAAGGCTACCACCGTAAGATAGTCCTAGCATCCCAGTCCATACAGAATGTTGTTTATAAGTAAGTATTTTTTCCATGGGTTATTTATTTTGTGGTTAGAGCTATGATATGTAGCTGTTTATCAGGTTTTAAAACTGTTGTGGAATAACTGATCATCCATGTAGTGAAAAGAGAGGTGTGCTAAAATGCATTGTGAGTCCTACTTAAACATCACTTTGTGCCTCCAGATGGCCAGCAGAGGGCTTAGCTGTCCATTCCTCCTAACTAAGAAGAGCATTAAAGCCTGAAATTGATTTATCTGAAATTTATATTTCCAGCTTACTAAATCTGGCCTCTTTTTCTCACTTAAATCTTTATTTTCAGTAATCCACTTTACAAAAGTGCAGGAAGAATCTAGTTGTTCTGCCATAAAACTTCAGCAAGTGAAATCAAGGAAAACAAGATTATTACCTTGTGCTATTAATAATAAACAATAACAATAAATATAAAATAATAATAATAATCAACCATGTAATTATAATTACGTGGTTGAATCTATATGGGCATCATGATGTGCTTTCAATATGTAAAAATACCAAGATATGTACATCCTCCTAAGTTAAATTTGTTATATTAAAACATTATTTGACACTTTTAGGATATACTTTTCCCTGCATTCAGATATTTCCAGAGCTTTGCTTTTATTTTTTAATTTAGTAGGATTGCTACTTACTGGTTAAAACTTCTGTGTCTCTTTAAGTGATGGGCAGTCCTCAGCAATACCTGTAGCCAGTATGGAGTTTGCAGCAATTTGTCTAAGAAATGCCTTGCTGCTACTGCCAGAAGATCAACAGGAGCCAAAGCAGGAAAATGGATCTAAAACTACTAGTCAACTGGGGGGAAATGCAGAAAACAGTGAAAGCAGTGAAGCATGCAGGTAAACAGAATTGGATATAAATCTTTTTTTTGTCTAGAGTAACTCTGGGCTGACAGTCTGTGTCTGTGCTACTTATCCTGTTTGGCTAGCAGAAAAAAATAAAATACTTGTAAATTCTCTTAGCAGTGTTGGCCTCTCTAAGGAAATTGTTTAGCTGCTCGTTGTTCAATTGCTGGTATGCTAGTTTAAGAATAAAATACTGAGTTGATTCCTGCTATTCCTAACCACTTTATTAAGTTAGACAGTGAAATTATTTTTTTCACTGCCCATCTTTTTTTCTGTGCTGCAAATGTTATGTTTTCCCACACCCTCCCGCTGTGCATATTGGTATTTCTCTAATTGTAAGTGAAGTTTCACATGTTACAGTGATTTAGTGTGTGTGTGCACGTGCACCATGTACTTGATTCAATATATATATATATATGTGTCTAGCGGCTCAGTTGTAAACATTTCCCCATGATCACATTTGACATTCATCAGCCCTAGTATGCTTTGTTGTGTTTGTTTTAGGCTAGAAATGGGAAACAAGATTTAGAAGGTAAGAAGGAAAGCAGCATGGAGCTGTTGCTTAATAAATCGTATTTTACAAAAAAAAAGAGCTTAAGAAAAACATCTTTTTGTCCTTAGTTTCGGAAAATATAACTTGTAGACAATATATGTCAAAGGAAAATGTCTTAATTTTTTGCATCAGTCCTGATACATTCTGGACTTCTTTTTGAAGAGTAACTTTGAGCATAGTCTGCACTTTCATTAAAGACCATTTTGAAAGGGAAACTGTTACAATAATTAATCTGGAAAGTGTGTTAGAACTTGAACTACTTAGAGAGTAATGAAAAAACAAAATGTTTTTGTCAGACCCAAGTAGAGATAAATTTTAAGAGGTTAAAATCCATTTGTCACATGGCAGGATTTACTCCACACATGCTGTATTGCATAGGCACAAAGTGTATCCTTATATATTCAGAAGTTGCCTGGACTTAAGACTACGGCTGGGGGTCAGTGGCTGTTACTGCTACAATAATATTTGAAAGCTATTCTCTGTAACCCTTTATTTTCCCAGTTGCAGTTTATCTTGTAAAGTGACCAACGATTTATGAAGGTCTGGGTGGAGTTGTGGGTTGTTGTTGTTGTGGGGGGTTTTGTTTTTTGTTTAGTTGGGGGTTTTTTTGTGGATTTTTTTTTTGGTTGGTTGGTTTTTGTTTTTTGGGGGGTTTTTTTATATATATTTTTTGGTTGGGTGGGTTTGGGGGGGTGGTTGTGGTGGTTTGGTTTTTTGTTTGTTTTTTTTTTTTCCTTGCTGAGGTTGGAGGTTGTGAACTAACTTCCCCTGGCAAGTATGTATGCAGCCTATTGAGATGAAGCTTCTCTTGTTTAAATGTGACTTCTGTTTTAAGCTTATGGGGCTCACTAAGGAGCAGTGATGAAAACAAAATGGTGCCCCTTACTCAGACAAAACCTCCTCTTTTGTGTTTTGTTGGGGTGGTTTTTGTTTGTTTTTGTAGGAGTGAAGAAAGGAAAACATGCATTGTATGGGAAGATCCTTTACTACCTTCTGTTTTCAAAACCAGATGCTTCTTCAACTGAAAAAAAGTTAAAGAAAGGACTCCCTCATATCTCCCAGTGGTCACTGCCAATTGCAAAATATCCACAACAAAGGAGGCTGTTCTTGAATTTGTGTGTCACATTCTGAAAGGTTCTCTAAGGATTTGTTTCTTCTGACAAGGGAACCTCTGTGAGAGAACAGTAAAACATATAAGGCATTTGAAGTAAATCACACTAATTGAACAGGATGGTTTTGAAGCAAATCCCACTAATTGAGCAGGCCGACTCTTAAGGCAAATTCTTCTCTTATTCACAAGAAAACAGTGAATACTTTTAGTGGTTAAGGGTATTTTTTTAATCTAATTTTTGGCAAAGGCATGAAGTATATACTCTACAGCAGTATTGAGTATAGATTTCCTTGGAGTTCTTTTGCTGTCTGGTTTGAATGTCTTAAGCTGGCGTTATCTTACCTGTTTGCAATAGACAGATATAAAACTCATCAATTAAAAAGTTCTTGTTAAGTGGACAGACTCAGTTTCAATTCGGAATTTTTTTTTTAATGAGTTTCCAAACCTTGTGTCTCTCTCTGCCGAGGTACAGCTATTATCCATCTCTTCAGTTCTCACTCCAGGAGGTTCTTTCAGCTTGTTGGGAGAGTGGAGTTTCATACTCTTAAAATAGAATGATAATGTGCTCCCCAAAAAAAGCCAAGCATAATTTTAAGTTAGTGACATTTTATTTTTTTAAAAAAGACATTTTGAAATAAAAATAAAGGGAGATAGAAGTCTAAAGAAAGCTGTAGTACTTTGTGGGTTATCTTTCTAGAATATTTATGTAACTAGTTTTTGAGATGTCTAGAGAGAGAACTAGTTTACTGCTTTTCTTCCAGACTGAAAGAAAAGAGGCTACAAACGCAACGAATTCTGTGTCCCTCCAGTTAAAAATGCTTATCCTACACTAAACTTCAAAAATAGCTGAAGGCTGTGGAGAATGGTGTGGGTTGTTTGGTCTGTCAGTCAAATCCTTTCCAGCAAATGTCCCACTTCTTCCTTCTCATATAGAACCGTTAGAATAAGAGCACATAACTTAGTCTCTGCATAGCCTCAATTCCATGTATTTTAGGCTGCAGAATTTGTCCTTTTAAATGGAGTGAATGAATACCAATGCTTTTTACACTCAGAATTTTTTAATTAACTACTATAATAAGTCATTCATTATAATTAATATACTGTTTTTATTCTAGCAATAAAAGTCATGAAGGGGATAAATTCATTGCAGCTCCTCCTTCTTCGCCTTTGAAGAAACAGGAATTAGAGAATTTAAGGCAAGTAAATAATATAAAATATTCACCACTAAATGAGCCTCCTCCTAAACTGTGATTTCCAACTTTTTTTGTAGGCACTTGACATGTTGAATTGTAGCTGTTAACATAATCTCTTTTCAAATGTGTGCGCTTCCTTTCTTCTGGGCTTTGAGTCTAAACAAGTAGAAGTCATCCAGAATTTCAATTTAGGAGGTAGATAAGTCTGTTTGATCCCACTGTTGGAAGGTTGGCACTATATAGTGGGCAAAACCAATATCAAGTTCCCTAAACAACAAAGCTGAAAACATGACAATTGCTGTTGTCATTGATGGAAAGGGATGGAAATTACTGTATGGTACCTTTTCCCTTTGAAGCCATGATAAGGCTAGTTTGGAATTCATTCCCCAAGTTATATACTTGTTGGATGGGAAAAAAAATTAAAGTTGAAAGCTGCATAGCTACTTTTACCAATGAGAATGGTGTTCCTTTCAGCAGTTTGCATAAAATAGAAAACAAAAATGCTTCCATCCTGGCATTTGACTTCCTTACCATGGAACAACATTGGGAACATTTGACTGTAGATTTTTTTTTTCATGTTCTCAAAGATCCTTAAACTACTTTTTCAGCCATCAGAGTGTTCTCCAAACAGAGCAACTTGCATTTGTCTAAATAAGTATCACATTATCTGGAACCTCTTTACTTTTCAACAAGATTATAATTTGCTGGCAATGTTAATTATTCCAGGTGGCTGCCAGCCCATTGAAAATCTTTTATAATAAAACTTGCACCTGTTAAGAAAAAAGAAATCTGTTTTAAGCTTCTATATACTGTTTTTCATACAGTAATTTCCCACTTGAACTCTCGAGTAAACACTCTGTTCCAGCCTAGTTCCAGGTAACCTGTTTCATAATAACCAGCTTAACCTTTACTTTGCTCCCTATGTGTAGCAAATCTACTTGTATTCACTTAGAAGCACTTCAGAAGGAATCTGTGAGGAGATGCTACTGAGACCTTGATATTTATTCTGAAGTGGTGCAAGAAAGCGATACCCGAAATAGAAAGCGCTGGATTTAAAAAAACAGTGATGTGGGCTGGTTGTGGGTTTTGTGGGTTTTCTGTTTTTTGGGTTTTTTTCCTGCTGACTGTTGAAAATGTGGCTGCCATGTGTCAAAATTACATGGTGTCACTTTGTGATTTTTTTTTTTTAATACGTAGTCTTTTTTTTCATAGTCAGCTCTTGTTATCTCCTGATGAAGTCTGACAATAGGTCAGAAAAAACCTATCAGTTTAGCAAGAAGTACACTGCTTGATGCAAGAATGTCATATAAGGAAAGAAAAAGCACTGATTTTTTTTTTTTTTTTTTTTTGCACTACTGGCTTCGGTTTAATTTCGAGGATTTGACATCCCTACAAGGTGATTCTGCTGAAACTGGTGCTATATTTCTGAAGACAGTTGTGAAAAGCAAAATACATTACGCTCAAATAGTAGTCTTGTATGTATATATTGTATAAAGTTAGAGTGTTCCTCTAGTCTTGCTCACTAAGGAGCTAAGTGAGAAAATTTAAATTCTTGTCGAGTCAGGGAAAATTAAGAAAAAAATTCTGGATATTGTCAAGGATTATCCTGAGGAATAAGTGTCTGTTGAATTCAGTTTTTCCCTCTTAAGTCACTGCATTGAGAAACCTCTATTGCTCCTAGAACTGAAAGAGGCAACTTAAGTGCCTTTTTTCCTTGATTTTGTGCAGTTGCACATCCTGGTAAGAGTTCAAAATGACCGACTTAACATTATCCCTGAATAGTTCTTAAAAAATTAAAAATATAATCTAGAAAAGGTTTACATGTCATATGTGTTGTTTGGTACTTGTGCACGAATTCGTTGAGCAGACTGTTGTCAGAATAAGCAGTAATTCAGTTGCAGGGTTTTAAAGGCAACAAGCAGAAGCCTGAGTACACCAAACATTGCTAAGAATTTGGACTTTCAAAGTAGAAACTCCAGATTTTTCTTCTGAGTTTCTTCTAAACAATTCTCCTCCTTGCTGCTTCTCCTCCTCTGAGGAGCCAACTCCCTGCTCTGCTCTCGGCCTGTGGTGTGTTTCAGCACACCCGAATAACCCAACACTGTTAGGGTACTTCAAGAGTAAAGAAGTTCTGGTAGAGCACAATGCTAAGTTTGGAAAGTTTTTTTGATTTTATTATAGAAGTTAAGGTGGATAGCAACAGACATTGTAATCTTTTTCTCCCTAGATTGAAGGTCTTTGTGTGAGAACATTAAATTTACCCTTTAAAGCAGCTAGAAATAAAGGAATGATTTGATCACCCACTTTGTCCTGAATAGATTTGATCTGTAAACCCTTGCTATAAGGCATGTGATCCAATTTTACCTTTCTTTCCTTTCTTTGACTCTTCCAATGGTCATTTCAAGTCCATCATCATCCTTTATTTATTTTATTTGCTTACTTATATTTTTCAAGCATATATACCTAGTATTGTATATGGTATTCCAGGAGCATCACAGATGTTGCTAATAACTTTACAGGTAATATTGTGAGAACTACCACTGCCCACCAGTACGCATTATCTCTTCTCCATACCTACCCAGTTTCACCTCATTTCTCCACTTAAAGGTTGCAGTGCTCTGTTTGGCCCTGTCACAATACTGGAAGCTTACAATGATCATCACCTGTAGCTGTTTCACACTCTTCTTCCTCACTCAAACGCTGTAGTTCTTCCCCATCTCCCCTTTGCTGGTGCTGAATTTCCCCATTGACTAAGCACAGTCTGCATTCTGTATTTCTTAATATTTTGTATTGTTTGCCTGTGTTGAAACATAAAAAGTAGATAGTTTGTATCCACTGTTGTGCTTATTTAGCTATTTGAAATTATTTTAGGTTAGTGATGTTTTCAAATGGTTTAGAAGTGTCATTTTTGGTAAGTTTTGAAGAACTAGACTGGCTCTGGCTCACCCTTTCCCTGAGAAAGAAGGCAAGTCAGATGTGGAGTTCAGGTTCCATAAACTTGCAGTCTGTGTGGGCTGACAAATCTTGTTGCCTAGACTTACACAAGAGGCTGTTTGACATAATCTGGCAGTTTAAAAAAACATTTTTCTTTTTCCTACTGCAAAGGCAGTTTTATTTAGGGCATGCGGAGGCTCGGTGATGCTGGAAGTCTGCCGTGCTCAAAGGCGACCTGTGGAGTTTTGTCAGAATCCTGACCGGGGTGAAAAACTAGTTTGTCTTTTCCCTTGTGGTGCAATTCTTCTGCTCCGGTTAGCTGTCAGCTCTCCTGAGCATTTGGTACAGCCAACTCAACAATGGATCCAAGTGTGCAGGAACATTACTGCAGGGAAGAAAACCTGGATATTTCCCTCTTTAGATGGCTGTCTCTGAAGAATCTTGCCAAATCTTACGTAACTTTACCAGTATCGAGTCCTTAGAGCAGCGGAGTAGGTTTCGGTTTTGCTGGACTTGCCTATTGTGTGATTGGAGCATGTCTTGTGATAGAATTTACACTTTCAGAAATAAAAATAGGCTTTAAAAAAAGTTGTGGGAAATATAAAACACATTGATGTAAAGGGCAGTAGCAACCAACTCTGCAGGGCCTGACTTGTCTAAGAGTATTTTGCTGGTGACACTCAGCATCTCTGCTGATTTTCACTGTGCTTCCTTGAGGCAGAGACAAAAAGAGGCTAGTTAGAAGCAGGCTGTTATTAGAGAGATTTTGTTTCCCATTTCCATCCCCCTCCCCAGTCACAACCTTTCAGAAATATTTGAGGTTTGGGACTTGAGCTGGGGAAGCTTTCCTCTCCCTCTCTCAAGCTTTTGTATGTGTTCAGATTTGATGTGACATCTGGGCACAGTGGAGAGGAAGTGGGGGGTAGGGAGAAACACTGGAGAAGTTTCTTATCCCGCTTGTGCATAATTAAGGAGCATGCCTCCTGGGAAAGGGGAATAAAGACACCCCAGGTCCTGCCACGAATTACATGACTTACTGCTGGACCGAAAGTGGGCTTGACAGTTGCCAGAAGGTTGGCATAATAATAGCCTGCCTACCAGCGGGAGAGGCGAAGGCTCTCTTCCCATCGCTCCCAATGTGAGACCCCACTCAGAGGATCCACTTGTTCTCCCTGGAGAAGAACAGAGTCCTGCTCACAGCAGGGTGTTGTGGACAGAGGCTTGTGCCCTGAGGACAAGGCAGCCTGCACTGAATGATGTTTTACCAAGTGGAAAATAACCCCAAGTGCTGTGTTTGGGGAGGGGGGGAGTTATTACAAAGTGTGAAGCTTGGCCTAATGATCGCATCCTGACGTTGGGGTATTGTTTGAAGGTGGAAAACATGAGTAGTTCAGATTTTGTTCCAGGAACTGCCAGTGATTTTGTGGTTTTGGAAATACAAGAAAGTCTGTGACAGCAGCAAGTGGCATGGATCAGTCAGAATCTTGGCACCAGGTTACAGGTCTCAGCTGAATACAAAACTGTAAATGCCAAATTCTCCAGTGTTTGTTGTCTCCCTCTGTGAAGACATTGTACAACAGAAGAGGGAAATATGTTACGGCTTAACTGATTGCTACTGTGTCTGTAGGTTGTGCCTTACAGACATCTAAAAATCTGCTACTCTTTGCTGCATCAGAAGGTGAGGGCAGGGAAGTACAAATGAGAGTCCAAGGCAAAACAGTAATAAGGGTGTGAGAAAGGGAAACTGTCCATGAGAAAAATGCCACATGGTGAAGTCCCATCTTTTTTTAATCTGATATTTATGATCAAAACTGCAAAATATTAGCACACCATGGTGATCCTTGGAACAATTGAGCCCACAGATAATGAACACTAACTCTTAAAGTGATTATTTGAAAGTTTGGTTTATTTCTTCAGCACTTAACAAGAAAGAAAATTTAACAGCAGCATTTGGAATCACAGAATTCTTCATTTAACATATTGGCTTTTTCCTCTTCCTTTTTTTTTTCTATTTTTTTTGTCTGTTTCCCTCCAGGTGCTCAATACTTGCATGTAGTGCTTACGTGGCTCTGGCATTGGGGGATAACCTTATGGCATTGAATCACGCCGATAAACTACTTCAGCAACCAAAGCTGTCAGGGTCTCTTAAGTAAGTCTGTTGGGGTAATTTCTTCTTTATCAGCCCTTCTTTTTGCTGGATAGTTCTCAGTTGAAGCTTCAAATGTCTGTAGTTGCTTTCCAGTTCTGTATCTGATGCAACTTGGCCTGCTCCTGTTCTTGTTGAAGCCCTGACTAAATGTCCATTGACATACAGGAACATGAATCCCCTTCTTTGTGTATGAATTCCATGTAATTTGGAATCTATTGCTGCTTTTGTTGCTATTTTTCCAGCTCTGGGTCCCATGCCACAGCAGGACCATCAGGTCTCTGTCGTGATTCACTGTGGGATTGCACGTGCTTGTGTTGGCACAGCACAAGGGGCAGGAACGTGCAGCTGGGAGTAGGCAAACCAGCCCAAACCAGCATGCTCCTGAAAGATCACTATGGAACTACAGCCTTGGAGGGGAAGATTTGCTCGGTCTCTTGGGTACCAGATCTTGTGTGTGCAGGACTGTCACTTCACCTGCTATATAGGTGCTTATATAGGTTATACCATTGCTTCTGTAGGTTCCATTCTTCTGTTTCTCTTCTTCAGCTCTCATTTGGCACTGTATTTTTTGAAGGATATTCAAAGCTCATTCTGTTTCTACCCACCGGTTCTCATACAGCTCTACAAATTCAAAAATGGCAGCTTTAGCCCCATCCTTCTGACTTGTTTGTCCATTTAATACCTCTGTCATACACAGTGTAAAATGTAGCAGGGGTTTTAAGGTAGTAATAGTTTTCTAAACTGGTTATGTACTTGTAGAAGGCAAGGTAACTTTTGCTTATTTTTCAATGCTGGCAGCATACTTTTAAAATGGCCCATGCCAATTAAATTCTTTGGCTCCTGCGCTTCAGACTACTGCAGGAGCTCGTCTTTTTGCACAGTCATTGTACAAGCAAGATTTTTGAGGAGTTTGCAAGGTAACACATAATTTTGTTACCATTATGTAATGCAAGAAATGCTAAATGACACGTTTTTCGCAAAGACAAAGAGCCATATGTCTTGGTCCCAGGAAAACAGGCTTTTTTTATTGAATCTGAAGTCATTTAACACTTTAAATTATAGATATGTCTGTATTCTGTGGTGGCTTTTTTTAATTCTCTGAGATAAAGCCATACCAAGGTACTTTGTGGAAGGGCAACTCCTGTGCATGGATTCATTGTCTTTACTGAGGTGCAGATTTATTTTTTTTACAGCTTTAGTGCCTAAAAGCAGTAAGTGGTAGAACTGGGTATTATGACAATACTTCATGAGCAAGTTAACATGCAAGTGTTTCAAGTAATAGTTTCCATGTGCTCATGTTAAAAACTGTGCTCAGTTTGTCTTACATGACAAACTGTGGGGATTGCTGTGCTGATGTTTGTACCTAACCCTTTGCTGTTGTAGGTTTCTCGGGCATTTGTATGCAGCAGAAGCTCTCATCTCTCTAGACAGAATATCTGATGCCATCACTCACTTGAACCCCGAGAATGTCACGGATGTTTCCCTCGGGATCTCTTCAAATGAGCAGGATCAAGGTTAATGCATCCACACTTCATTACAACTGGTTATGCTTTCAACTGCCTTACTGCTGTAACTTTCTAGACACAAATATCATGATGATTAAGACACTTTAAGACTGTAGGTTGGTCGGGGTGGGGGGGTTGTTTTGTATTTTTGTTGTTGAGTTTTCAGTGTCCTGGCTTTAGTTCCTACTTTGTGTTTGGTGTGTCTTTTCCCTGTTCTTATGAGGAGGTTAATTCTGTAATGTAAATCGAACTGTAAATTGTAGCATTCTGGCTTGTTTGAAGGGAACTTATGAAAGCTGCTTTTGAGAAATGTGCAGTTATGGTTAAGTTTGGGCTTCATACTGTCTCTTCCAGCTTTTTAGTCTTTAAACCAGGCTTTGGAGTACCAGTGAAGTCTACTTTAGTGAGAGATAGAAGTGGGGATAATTTAGTTAATCTGTATGTTAATTTTCTCAATGGGAGTGTGTATTCTGTAAGAGAAAAGTACTTCAGAGTCTGTCTGTATAATGAAGTCTACAGCAGCTCTGATTTCAGTGACATGTCTGCAGTTTTAACTTCACTGTACTCATCTGCAAATCTAAAACTGAAACATTGAAGACAGGAAGTCTTAAGTGACATAAACTCTTGAGCAAATTGATATGTTTTCCCTCTTTAATGTCAGACTGGGAAGAGAGAAGCAAATTTGTATCTTTGTATTATTTTTGTAAATAGCTTTAAAAAAAAAGCTCACAGAACATGATGGTTTTTGTGGTTTAGGTTTTTTTTTTTTTGCTTTGCAGGGTCTGACAAAGGAGAGAATGAGGCAATGGAATCTTGTAAGTACCAGCCACTGTATTCAGCAGAGTACAAGAATTTACTTGGCCAGTTTGGAATAAAAGTGTAAGAAAAAAATTTTTTTTTTTTTTTTTTTTATTGCAGCTGGCAAGCAGACCCCACAGTGCTACCCCAGTTCGGTCACGTCTGCACGAACAATGATGTTATTTAACCTTGGCAGTGCTTACTGTTTGAGGAGTGAATATGACAAAGCTCGAAAGTGTCTTCATCAGGTAGGAAAAACAAATCTCAAGGCAGCAGCATTAGGGACAAATGTACTTCCTTCAAAGTGCTATTTAGATCACAGCAAATTCTGGTGATTTCGTAGCCCAGGTTTATTTCTGGACTTTGCTGAGGTGGTAGCTCTCTTCTGTCTTTATGAACCAGTCTCTATTAGTTACCTAAAATGAAGGATTCCCAATTTCTTACTTGTGTAAAAAGTTCAGCACCATCATAGGAAGCTTTTTTTTTCCTTAGGTTGTATCAAAACAGTGGAATATGACTAGGAAGCCTTTTCACTTTTCCTAAGTTTGCTTTTTTTGGACTTTTTTGTGGATTTTTTAATGGTCCAGCGGTGATTGTTATATTTCAGAGGAGGTTTTCTCCCCAGTTAGTTAATAACTCACCATCAGAGCTATTATCTTCAGGGCTGTGAGAATAAACTGCAATTCTACTAGAAGAATGTTCTTTGTCTGCCTCTTGTCCCAAGAATTTTCAAGTATTGCTTTTGAAATGCTGTCTTTACTTAGCCTGTGTCATTCTCATGGCTGGGACTCATCTTTCAGTGATCTTTGTCTCTTTCTGCAGCCATTCCTGTCTGCCAGGAAGACTATTCAGATGCATTGTTGAGCTACCAACTGCAATAGCGGTCTTCCAAATTACTTCACATTAGTTGTGTAGGTGAACAGATTCAAATTCTGTAAGGCTCTCAGTTACTTAAGGCAGCTCTTTCTCCTCCTGAGGCTTCTTATGATGGGGCAGGTATCTGTGCTCGGGCTGTGTAGCACCTGTGTGAAGCCCAAAGGAGTGCAAGGCCACCCATGGATGTAAAATGCAGGTCTCTGCGTCTACAACAAACTCCTTGACTTCACAGCTGAAAAACAGTTGTATCGGGAAAGCTAACAAATCATCCTTGTTATTGTATTCTGAGCTTTGGAGCAGTGGAAGTTACCTCTTTCACCTGTTCTCACCAAGAAACCACAGTAGGCTGGCCCAAGAATTACAGATGCATAGGAACATAAGCACACAGCAGATGGTCCTGCTAATTAGTGTGAAACAATCTTGACATGCAGATAATCTTGTGGTGTCTCCTTGCATGCTTAAACCTGATGGAATGTATTAGTTTGAAAAAATCTGATCTTAGTTAATGAATTGTTTTCCTTGGTTTTGTTGCCTAAGATGGTGGTAGCAGTCTTGTCAAGGGACACTTTCTTTGCGCTGGATCTCTGTCTTAAGAACTTTTTCTCCCCACCCTCTTCTTTTTCTATAAGGCTGCTTCGCTGATCCATCCCAAAGAGATCCCTCCAGAAGCTATCCTGCTGGCTGTGTATCTGGAATTACAGAATGGTAAGTTTGGAAATGTTCTGTCAACCTAAATTTTGGATACAAAGGGAAGAGGGCAGTAGTCATCATTCCTACTCTGTAGAGAAATGTGCCAGTATTTTTAATGATACCCTTTAGGCCCTGCCTCCATTTTAGACTGCAATGGATCCATGTATCCAACACCTTCATTTCCGTAGTTTATTGCTATCTCATTCTTACAGACTCCAGATTTCCTAAACATTCACTGCTTGAAGTCTTCTATACTTTGTGCAGTCTAGGATAGGTTAGTAAAACTCTTGATGAGGTATATACTATAAAGAGGGTTTGAAAGGCTTTCCATTGAAAACCACGATCCAGTTTCCCAAAAAAAGCATGTTAAGGCCTATGTAGCAAGTATGGCAGCAAAGCTTGTAATATTGACAACTCACTCTTCCAAAATACTTTCTTTTGAAGGTTCACTGTGTTTGTGTGGGGGAAAAACTCTACATAATGGGAAACTGGAAAGGTTGCATCTGAATTCTGCAGTGTGAGCAGACGGTGCAGCTGCTGATTGAAGCTGTCATGGTTGCAGATCTGTGCCCCTTGGGGCTTAATATCCAAGTGTTGTGAAATGTTCTGTTCCCCTTCAGTTGTCTTGCATCACAGGCAGGCACAGGACTCAAGTATTTGCATTCAGAATTGAGATTTCTGCAAAGGATATTTCTAAGTTGGAATTTTGGAAACCTTTCTTTCTGCAAAAGGATGTACAGAGCAAAAGAGAGAAGGAAGTGGGATCTCTCACCCCCTTTTTAAGTATATAACCAAAAAAGGCTGAAGACATTTTTTGTTCCATAAATGACAACAAAATGGTGCATCTCTTCTGAAACTAAAACTTTAGTGAAAGAAAAGTATTTGTAAGAGGAAGAAATATTCCTTCAGAACTCAACATCTTTTCTCCTAAATTGTAGAGGTTTAATTTTTAACAAAGAACAGGTTTTCCATTTATGTTGGTGTCTAACAACACTGCTGGGAGAGGGAAGAGGTACCCTTCAGGAATATAGAAGGTGCTCTGGCATCTTCCAGCTCTTAAGGTAAAAACCTGATGTCTTCAGCTAAGAATAGGTAGACTCAAGCAGAAGTATTTTTTTCAGGGTAACTGTTGTCTGATGCTTTTCATGTCCATGTCAGCATTTCACTGACTAGGCAGACTGCTGGTGCCTGTGGGCTGGGCTCAGGGCTGGCTCGTCAGCTCTGTCCCTACAAGAGCGATTCATACGTCATAAAATGGTATTTTGGGTTTTTTTAATCGAATTTGTCTTGTAGGTAACACGCAGCTGGCACTGCAGATCATCAAGAGGAACCAGCTGCTCCCTTCCGTGAAAACACTCTCTGACATGCGGAAAAAGCCTGTTTTCCAGCCAGTCCACTCAATCCAGCCCATTCAGATGCCAGCTTTCACCACTGTTCAAAGAAAGTGAGGTTGTTCTTCAACCTGCTGCTGCTGTGCCCATGAGGGCTTGGGATTTTGTATATTTTTTTAACCTAGGACACCTGACTACCCCAATTGCTGGAGTGTGTTTATGTAAATTTTTAATAAAACATGTAAACAAAAACACTTGTTTGTGAAGGTTATTTCATGACCAATGAGAGATGGGTATCTGCTTTGAATGGGAGTAGCACTTTACTTACCAAGAAGAATTGGTTAACCAAGTGTGTAATTCAGCCCTTTTTGAAAAGAACGGAGGGACAGAAGTGACTGGAAGGAGAAAATCATTTACTTAAACTAAAGTTCTTGAAAGAGCGGTTGAGCTGCTGTGTTTTAACACTTATACGCCACGATATTCCTCAAAGAGGCCTTTGCCCAACTTGTTGATGTTGCTACAGTCCTCTGCCCTGCAGCAGCGGGGAGCTGGGGCCCTGCTGTCAATGAAGCTGCTTCTACAGCTGTGGGGGTGGATGATGCCTGAGGGAGAGTGTACTGGTGTGCTGGGGGGGTGTTTTGGGTGGGACTGCACTGGTAGGTGAAAGCCTCTTCAACAGTCCTTCCCTCTCACACTGGAGGGGCTCTGACTGCTCCTCCTGTCTCTGCAGCAACACGGGCGAGAGCTAAAATGCTCTTTGCCCAAATGATGGGTTATCGAGGGCAGAACTTGCAAAGCGTTTGTCAGTGCTGGGCAACAGTAGCACTTTAGCTGGACAGGGGGCCTGTTGGCTTTTTTTGTTTGTTTGGTTTTCTTTTCCCTGGTTTTCTTCACCCAAAAGAAAAATGAAAAGGTGCAGGTACAGAAGAAAAGTGCCTGGCTGTAAGAAAAAAAGTGTTCTGTTTTCTGGTTGGGTTTGTTGTGATTCTTTTTTCCAAATGTAGTTTCCACTGTAGGGGAATACCTCTCAGGGAAAAAAAAATAAAAATCTGCCTTTTACTCAAACCAAGAGGTTGCAAGATGGCAGCATAATCAAGGACTCTGGTTACTCCTTGCAAGCACAGGCAAAGCAGTGAGCCATCCTGCCTCGGGACTTAATGCGGGCAGAAGCACCTCTCCTCACATTCCCTCCCGGGCTGTTTTGTGCCATTTCAGCTATTTGAGCCTTTGCCCTGATAATCTCCGGGACAGAGGTGAGCTAACACCTTATCATCTCCCGGTGCCGCTGGCATTGTACTTTGCCTCCAGCCACCACCAAGAAAATCACTTTTCCAAGCAGCACCTGGGATGCGAGGCCTGCAAGTTCTGCGCTCAGTCTCCAGTGTGGGGCAGTGCAGACGTGTGCAGCAGAGGAATGCAGCAGGATAGTCTCGGGTTTGTATCCTCGATCTTGAAGAAAGAAGCTACAACTGACAGAAGCAGAACAGTGAGTATTGAACAATGTGCAAGTTGAGGAGTGAGCACAGGTGTGTCTCCAGCAGGAAGCAGTGCAGCAGCAAGCTGGAGACCTGCTACGAGCCCTCCTGTTAGATAACTGGCTTCCCTGTTTTTCATGCCGTTCAGAGCAACGACCAAGTGCTGCCTCTTTCAGTAACTTTTCTATCACTACAGGAGGTGGCACACACCCTGTCCTCGGGTAGGGCCAAGGGGTTTAGAAATACTAGGAATAAAAAAAAAAAAAAATCCGAACAAAAAGCAAACAAAAAAAAAAACCCACAGTAAAAAATAGGTAGAGATCACTTTTCTGAAAGAAGGAAGAAAGGGACCTGATACATCCCTCAAGTCAAAGTAGATTGACTGATGAAATACAAAAAAGGTTAAGGATGCTCCCTGTGTGGTCCCGGGCCCTGAATAGAGAATATTCTTCTCTGCCCTTCCCCGCCCCCCCAGGAATGCAGGGCATTCACATGCTAAAGATGCTCATGCCTTGGGCCAGCTCGGCCCTGAGGCACCCAGCGCTCCCCCCGGGCTGGGTGAAGGATGCAGTTGTTCCCCAGATAACGCGCATCTTATCGCAGCCGTATTTGCATGTGAGCCGCAGCCTTAAGCCCCAGCTCTCCCCTACAGCGCCTGCTCCTCGGCCCTAGGGCGGCTGCAGTGACCACAGCAGCTCCGCGTTTCCCGCCCCCCTTCCCCCCTCCCGCCCGCGCCGCTGCGACTCGAAGACAGGGATGGATGAGTGGAGATGATCGCTTTCGGCTTTCACAGTTTTACTATTAACAGAGAGGAAAAAGTTAGTGTAAAAACACAGCTCAGGAGGAAGCAGTCAAGGACTTGGCTTCCTCTCTGGCACTGCCATAGAGTCACATTCCACTTTCTCTTCCCTCCAATTCTTCTAGGCTCCAGTAGTTAAGAAGTGAAAGTCAAGCAAAACTGCAAGCTGGCCTGTGATAGCAGCAGGGGAGAACACGAGCAGCACAGGCTCAGCTGTGTTTCAAGTTAGTAAACTCAATAGTGCGTATCATTTTGGTTTGGGCCACTTTTTAAAGGGAAGGCTGCCTGTCCTTCTCTCCCCCTGGCCTCCCATTACCCTGTGGTAATAATAACCCACAGCAGGAGAAAGGGGTTGCACCCCCTTTCCCCGCCACCAAGCACCAAAAGCCTTGTCGCTACCTCAGCAGTTCTTGCACCAGGGCCATGGGCACTGCTGTCCCCTTTCTTCTCAGAACCTTTAGCTGAGCCCATGGCCCGGCTGCAAGGACTGGACAGCACTTGTTCAGCAGCATCCAGAGCCATCTCATAGTGTTCAACTGAGCTGCTGGGTCCCAGCTGTTTTCAGGGAGAGAGCAGAGATGAGCCAAGGGAAGATAGAGTAACACATGAAGCTGGACAAACTCACTAGGGTAGCCTTTGTTCTCTCCTTCACAGGTCCTTCCCTCTCCCTCCCTCCCTTCAACTTGAAGTGTTCTCTGTGCTGCTGACATGTCCTGCTGTACAGCTGCTCCAGCAGGAAGAGCGAGCAATGGATTTTGACGGATAGAGCCCAGCATAGTGCTGAGAGTCCTACAGTTGTTCAGGGCCAGAAAGCACCTCGGCTTTGAAGAATTACAGTAGTCAGCACGTTCAGAGCCTGGAATCCACCTCCACTGCTATCCATGCTGGGAATTCAGGCAGTGGCCTTAATTCTCACATCTTACTTGAATAGTATCTTCCCACGCTCACCCTCTCTTTTTAAACGTTTTCCAAAGCAGTAAAGGGCACCTTTTCCCATTACCCAATTTGTGATGGCAGTCTGTCCTGCAAGGTGCTAGAGACACCTACTGAATGTTTGGGGGGGCTTTGCTTTATTTACACCGCCACTCAGAAGCAGCATTCCTTCACAGTTGCAAAGGTGAAGAAGTGGAAGCCCAGAAATGGGCCTAACGAAGTTAAACCAGGAACCTTCTGGAAAAATACTGTGAAAAATGCATGGAGTTACAGGCAGTGCGTTCAGTGTCACAACTCTTCCCTCCAGTCATGACAGTGGGGTTTTTTTTCTAATAGCACAGACAACTAGGAGTTTTTAACACTGCATCCCCACTTTTTTTTTTTTTTTTTTTGTAAACACACTTCAATATTTTTCCTCCTCTCCCCTTTCAAAGCAGATGCTTCTGGTTAAAGTTTTCAGCAGTCACTATCTGGAGACAGCCAGGTTCAAATTCAGGCAGGGGCTTTTCTTTTTTGCATTCTGACAGAAGAGAAGGCTTTGTCTGGGTAATACAGAAACACACATACACAGATCTGCCATGGAAAAAAACCTCACATTTATTTGATTAAACAAAAATAAAATAAACTGCATAGGAACATTTTAAAGTCCAGAGAGACACTGACTTTGTTTTAAGGCTGCCAGTAGCTGATACATCGTCTCCTTGCTACATCCTTCAGCCTTCCCTATGGACCACAAAGATACATTCAGAAACCTCCATTAACACAAGGGTTCTAACATTTTGCTCACTTATTCTACGTAAAAGTTTGCACATAACCTGTCATGCTTTCTTATCTGCAGTACTCAACACCTGTCAACTAAAAATTATATCACTTTTTGTCCAAGTGGAAATGTGATGCCCTGTTTGGAGCAGGGCAGTTCTTGTCACAGCCTGTCTCATTTTCAATTAGATACAAAAGCTCTGGGAAGGTCATTAAAAGCAGAGCACTATCTGTCCTCCTCAGATATTTTATTATTATTAGGAGAGCAGCACGATTAATCTACTAAAGCGGAAAAAACCCAACTGCAACAAAAGAGGAAAGGACAAAACCGAATCAACTCAAGACATTCAATATCCAAGGACTGATGAAATCATCCTGGATTCCAATGCAATCCTGCACCAAGGCAATGCTTTTTATAAATGAGTAGTGAAAATTTTGTAAGATGGGGCCACACATCTACAGTTAATTAAATAAGGGGAGAAAAATGCACATTTGACATTGTTTTCATGTGGACGAGCTTTATTTTGTTCAAGGCTTCCAATTTCTATTTGAGTTAAATCGCAGGCATGTGTTCAACACCCTCAACTACTGCAACAAACTGTGCAGGAACCAAGCAGTGCATGACAGGTAATGCACAGTACAAACAAGAGTCACATACATAAGAAACCCCCACCAACTCAGGTGACTACGCAAACCTTACAAACTAGTTAAAAACTTCTTAGTCATTTTAGAAAAAAAAACCCTAAAAACAAAACCCAGAAACAGACATCTCTCCCTCTGAAGGAAAAACTACTACATTGTCTGAGAAGTACTCTACAAACCTATAAGAGGACTTTTTTTTTTTTTTAAACTAGTCTGGTAGTTCAAAAGGAAGTTACTTAACTACATCAGTACACAGACACTTAACATTCAGTCAGTAAGGCTCTACAAAAAGAGCTTAACAAATTATCTACCTGAGTTTGTAAGTTGATACAATCATTAATAGAAGGTCTAAGACCATGCAGGTACACAAAGCATTTTTAGAACCATTACTGGTTGAACAATGATGGAAAAAGATGCCAGTCTGGCTTGTTAACCCGTAAGATCACTTAGAGACAACAATGTATATTTTCCACCACAACTTTTACCAAACCCAGCACAGCCTATTGTTAGTAGGGGTCTCCTGTACCCACATTGCCACCCATTAATATGAACTGGGGAGGAAAAAGGATTTTTATTTTCCTTCCCTCCGGTTGGGTAGTCTGAAAATGTGCTTCTGCAACTCTACTCCACAGGTAAAACAGGAGGTACGTTGCACGTCACTATTAAAGTTGCATAAACCCCCAAGACAGCGGTTTTAAACTGCCTCTCCTGAGTATGTTTGAACCTAAACTGCCTTCCAGGAATAGGAACTTGGTTGCTTTGTCATGGTGGAAAAAATCCCATTGAGTCAAGAAAGCTACTAATACAATCACCAAAGTCAATTTAAAAAAAAAAAAAAATAGAAAAAAAATCAGGATCTTATTCCCTTCAAGCATTTGGTATAGCATTGTGTTTACAGCAATCGTTAACACCAGTCTTTCCAAACAGGACACATCGGTAGGCATGCATAAGTTTTTCTCTTGTAGAGAGAAGACCTAAAGGTCTTACGGGCATAGGAACACTGCAAATGAACATGAAGTATGTCACGTCAGCTAGTCATGTCATAATACTGAACAAAAGTTTACACTTCCATACCTCATAGCGAAACCAGGACAAACTTGGAAGTGTTTCGGGTCTCAGTCCAGTTTGCCTGAACGTTTGGTTTTATTTACAGATTCTCTGACAAGGGCAGCTTAATATCTCCATAGGCAGGCAGCAAAAACAAAAGCAAACAAAAGCAAGCAGTCACCACATAGTACACACTTAGCATCTCCGTTTTAATTAAAATGCTTTTCCAATAGGCGGGATGAATCCTTCCCCCAGGCAGATTATCAACTCAAACCTGTCAGATGCTAAATTGAGGTAGATGATTTACTTCTGCTAAGTGAGGTAGAACTTCAAACAAAAGATAGTGGCATCTCTAGTTGTGCATTTTGTACCACAGCAAACTGGGTTTCAAACTCCCAAGGACCCAAAGACCAAAGGTACGATATTTGTCTAACTCAAGTACCAGTGTTCCTTTTTTATACAGTTCCAAACTGTTTGTTAAATATCTCTACTTTTAAATACCCTATTACCTTTTGGCACCATTTGGCTTACACTCCTTTAAAAAAATAAACAAAACTTTGGCACAGTATTTTTTTAACCTAGAACTGAACAAAAATCTTACGATCAAAGTTATGGCAAAATGAGCCTATAAACCTTCTCTCCTCAGAAATTAATTTCTGTTTAACTGCAACGTAGCAGACTGGGCCCACTTTCCTGCAATTCCGAGAGAATGCCTCATCCAAGTGCCTCGTTCTTTCTCCCAGCTTGATTATGTCTGGCCCCAACATACATTAGTTTTCAGGTGTTGTCTTCCTTCCCTTGCTTTCTTTAAAAGTTTAAGGTTTATGGGCTTCCTTAAGTAAGTTATACTTAAAAGGTACTAAATAAAAAGGAGTGAGTTACCTGAAGAACCTGCATTATCAAGTACTGAATTGGCTTCAGTTTGCTACTGAAGTTCCCGCTTAAATAATTCTGAGAAAGGACAAGATTGCTCATAGGCTGAACACCCAAACCAGCCATACTGACTGCTGATAACATTTTGTCAAACAAAAGATTTACCTAGAGCCACTGGTTTAACCTGGCATAGTGAAAATACTTTGGGAGTTCTAGTAGGCAGCTCTGTCACCCACATTTGCTGTTCCCCAACAGAGAGGCACATGCTCACTTCAACCTTTCTCCAGGCTATTTCCCCTAGCTAAGAAGGTTACTCTGAATGCTTGTTTGGTTTGCAATCCAGCTTCCAAGCCTTGCTTTTCCTTTCTGCATGTATGTTATGATACTTGGGCATTAACCTGAGAACATGCATGGAAAAGCAGAGCAAGATCTGAATCCCATTTAAGTCTATTACTTTTTAAAGGCCCCTATGGGGCATCCGATGTTGGCATTGTATATTAGCACTACTTCTTTTCATTGCATATAAACCCTCCATTTTATAAGCTACACTACCACTTTTCAATGAGACCAAGTGTGCTTAGCACTATCTATGACAAAGAAATTCTTTTTGGGTAGCTAAACAGTAGTGTTTTTAAAACGAAAAAGCTCCTCGATACATGAGGTCAAACACTTGAGGTTCAGTTTGCAAACAAATCCCACTGAGTTATAGACAGCAACTTAAAGAGTTCAAGTCATTTCTCTTCCTGACTGAGCTGGACCGGGGGTTTGTGCGATGGCTCCATACAAAACAGCAAAGGGCAACTTCAGTGTCTGCCACCTTCTACGCTGTGCAGGCTGGAGAGGGGTAACGGGTTCCTCCAGTCCAACACAATCCTGACTGCACACTTCTTTTTTTAGTGTCTGGAAAAACTACTCCCTTCGAGCCCCAGAGAAGGGTGAACCTGACAAGCACTGAAGCACAAGAGTATTTCTAGGACACTCCAACACTGTCAGCCACTCTGGTCAAAGTATTAAGAGATGTGGCATTTTATTAAGACATGACAGGATAAGTGTGAGGACACTGCAAACTATATATTAAAGCTTTCTAAACCAGTTTTCTTTGGTATCTAGATCTTGCAGGCTATTAGTTTTCACAGCCCATGTTGCTGAATTCTTGGGCTGAATAACACAAGACAAACATGGACATCTGTCACAGCTGTAGGCCACCCCCAAGAAGGGAGGAGGCACGTTCACAAGCAGAACTTGCACAAGTTGATGGTAAACTAGCTTTCTTTCATACACATATTTTGAGTGGCCCCAGAAATTTAACGACAGACATCCGTATAAAACATCATGCTTTAAAGACTGTTTTTAAACCACGCCATCCTAAGATTAAGCCTAACTGAAACACACTGCTTTGAAGAGTTTGCTTCCCTGAGGCTTTGGCTGAAAGGCAGCACAGTTGTTTTATCTCACTTTAGGTGTTTTACCTCACCCTTCTTTTAAAAGAGGTTCTGCCATCTCATGAATCTTTGTCTCCTGGTTCTTTAGTTTAAACCTCCTCTAAAGCAGCAGCTATCTCTGTCTGCACACATCATCAGTATTTCTACAAAACCCAGGAAGTTAATGCTCCTTGGAGGGAAAAGCAGCAAGAAGGAAAGTGCACCTTGTGATTTCTCACAAACTTGTAAAGAGCCTTTCAATCTCAGGTCACTTTTGTGCATGGTGGCTGGCAGAGAGATGAACCCTTTCCTTGGAGGATGGTTAAGGCTCTTCAGACTTTTTGTCAATGACCATGTTTATGTTCCAGAGATCTCTAGCAAACAAGTAAGGTAAATCCCATGGCATTTCCAAGCCTTAAGAGTACTGATACAAAAGTTTTTCCATTGCAGAGAGAAAAAAAGAGCCCTCTGGTTCCCTACTTTAACCATTCTTGTTTACCAACAACAGAAGGTGAAGCTACACTCTGCAGAGGTCATGTCTCCATGAACAGCTAAACTGGAATGCAAGAAATTGAAGAATAAAACCAAATCCTTCCAGGGACTCAGTCACATTTTGCTGAAGAGATCTCTATTTTCCCCAAAGGTTTCTGCTTTTCACAAAATGTGTTTTTATATCCCCAAGAGGGCAAACTTCCCCCTGTCTCCAAGCTTTTAAGGATCACAGACATGTATTTTACACAGAATTCTTTGGTACTGCCCTGGAAAAAAAGCAGCAAAGTTTCACCTTGATGCAGTTTGCCTCACTCTGGTACTGCTAACTCTTCACTTGGATCTGTAGCAAGAGATCCTGCAGCAGGGAGCTACAGGCCCACCCTAAAAGCTACAGTAGACATTCCAAAATCCTTCAGTCCAGCTCTTTGGGGAAGCCAGAATATGAAAAAAATATATTTTTGTCACTGATAGAGTTATTGCAATCCTCTTTAAACAACAACAACAAAAAACCTCAATCAGTTGACTACTCCAAAACACACCCTGAATCTCCAAAGCTGTGCTTATTTCTTACTTTTGGAAAAAGGTACCACTTCTGTTCTAACAAATTCAAAACGTTATTTCCCTTAAAGTCTCTCTATGGGGAGGGGCAAAAAAAGCTAGTAATTTCAAAGAAAGTAAATCAAAAGGGTTTTGATTTTCCCCTGTTTCAATGCTCCTTGTAACCTCTTCTGTTATCCAGATTAGGTGCACTGATAAGAAACACTAACTTTTTAAAAACTAATTTAGCTTTCAGGTGAAAAGGGATAAAAAGAAATACTCAATGACAGAATACATTAAAGGAAGCCTTGCTTTTTATCTAAATTTTACAACAACAGCACTAAGTCACTAAAATGAACAATTTGGTTTAAACTTAAAGAATATTTGTGCATTTTCATCAGCTCCACTTTGTGCTGTTAGATTACTGTCTTTCAGAAAAAAAATATACAGAAATGCCAAAAAGATGCAAACTTGCTCTTCCTGGTGAGTGAATCGCACTCACTTTCACAAAACGTTCAAAGTCACCTGGGAACAAGATGCTGTGCTCACCAGTAAATCAAACACACTGAGGTATAAAAAGGAGAACAGGAAAAAGTTCTCTGCTGCAGCAGCAATTCAAAAAAAAAACCCCAACAAAACCAAAGTCCCGCCCTCCCATATCCCCACCCACAGAACTGCAGTATGGTCAAGAAAAACAAATTCTCTACAAACACCTACTACCATTTTCTCCACTTAAAAAGTTACATAGCGCCTTTTTTGGCGTAGTCTAACAGAACTCACCACACAAACCACCTAATGTGCACAGCAACACTTGTTTGTGCATGAAACCCCATGGCGGGGGAAGAGGTAAAATGTTCTGAACTATGAGTGTGTGGGGATGGGGAGAGAGCGAGAAACTGGGGAGGGAAAGGAGGACAATGAGGTAGATAGCATTCATTTTTACAGGCTCACTCCCTGCAGAAAAGATAAGTACATTCATCTGTAAAAAAATTAAAGATGAGGTAGGTTTGAATTAACGTTGTATTTTTTCATTTTCTCTTAGAAGAATTTCCCTGAGACAGTTTCTTCCTAATTCAAACACAGATTAGAAGACGAGAATTCGATTGTTTCCGAAGTCGACCACAACAATCATGCCATCAGGGGTGACAGCTATACCTGAAGGACGGTCCATCTGACCAAAGCCGCTTCCCTGAGTGCCAAACTTGCATAAAAAGCTACCATTTGACTCGAATATCTGCACCCGGTGGTTTCTGGAGTCAGCCACGATGATGCGCCCTTCTTGATCCACCGCCACTCCCTGCGGGCGCAGGAACTGGCCGTTCCCGGTGCCCTCCGAGCCCAGAAAGCGTGCTGACTGGCAATCTGGATGGATGACCAGAAGGCGATGGTTGTTGAAGTCTGTCACTACCAAGTGGCCCTCGTGATTGAAAGTCACACCTCTGGGGGAATCAAAGTGCTTCCAGAGTGCCCCTTCGAAGCCGTACTTGTTAAGGAACACGCCGTCAGGCCCAAACAGCTGAACGCGATGGTTCCTCGTGTCAGAGACCAGAATCTTGCCCTCTGCGTTGACGGCCACATCCCATGGGTAATTGAATTGCCCGTTCTTCGTTCCTTTCTCCCCAAACTTCAGGATGAACTGCCCCTCAAACGTGAAGATCTGGATGCGATGATTGTCCTTGTCAGCCACAACGATCCTACGCGAAATGTCACAGGCCACGCCGGCAGGGCGATCGAACTGTCCTGGCCGGCAGCCCAGCGTGCCAAACTTGTGATGGAAGGTCCCACATGGCTTGAACACCTGGATGCGGTTATTACTGCGGTCGGCAACAATGATGTAGCCTTCTTTGTCGACGCTAACCCCCCAGGGGCGGCAAAGCTTGCCGTCGCTGTCTCCCTCGCTGCCGAAGGAGAGCCCCGGCAGCCCGATGCCTATGTAGCTGCGCCCAGACTTCACCACCACTTTGAAGGGGCTGTTCTCAATGTGTTGGTTGCACATCATCACGGACACCAGGTGCTCTCCCTCGAGCTGTGGACGGTAGCTGACCAGGTAGGTCCCATTTTGCTGATCACTGACATCTGCCCCGAAAAGGTTTCCATCTGGGCCCATCACCACTGCAGAGATCATGTCGCCTCCCGAAAGGCGAGGCTCACCATCGTGGTCGTAGCCGATCACGGTGAAAGAGGCCACTTTGCCCTGCAGCGCACGCTTGAGGCCTTCCCCAGTGGCTTTGGTCAGAGGAGCAAAAGCCCCACTGCTGACAAAGCCCATTGATTTAATGGCCATATACAATGCCTGGTCGGGGGGAGTGAACATGATCCTGTCGTCTTCCTGTGGCTGGAGAAGGCCTCTCACATTCTTCAGCTCCTGCACCTGAGCCAGCATGCGGTCCCGAGCCAGAAGAATATCCATGGTACGACCCTCCTCCAGGACCTGCTGAACAGCACTAATGGTGTTATCCAGCTTGTTTAGGTTCTGACGTAACTTTTCAACTTGCAGGTAGAGTGACTTAGCCTTGACTTGACGAATCTTTTCCACCTTGCAAGGGACAGGGAAGAGAGAAAAGCACACTTATATCAGGAAAGACAGCCCACACCACAGACATCACCTAGAGTTACCCTTCTACATAAAAAATACATAGAACCCTGACCAGTTGTTAGAGCATGTTGACACACAGCTGCAGAACAAACCTCCAAAAGCCACAATGTGGACAAGTAGAAATGAGGAAAAGTAACTAATAATCCTGAATTTGGATTATTAATATTTCCTACCCTCCATGCAAAACCATACATTCTTATCCTGCCGATCTGCTGCATCAGAGTGACATTTGAAAGCTAGAGTCACTTGCTTACTAGTAAATATTTGCTTCCTCAAATGTTACTCTGTTTTCTAGTTGTAAGGTACTTGACAGATCAACTGAAAGCACATCTCCTTTAGCCCCCAGGGAGAACAGAGGTTACTGCAGGCTCTCGAGAAGGAGCAGAGGCTGAGGCTTTGCTAACCAGAATTGAGACCAACCTCAGAGAGCAGGCTGTTACCACACAGAGCTGAGGCTGGGAGTCAGCATCAGCTATTGCATGCGGGGTCCTGTCATTCCCCTGCCTGCCAGCAATGTTTTCATCTCTCCAGCAATACCAGACATCTATCTCCAGGGATTTTTAGGATCCTATTATTTTAATATTTTCTTATAAATACTAGCAGTCATGCTGAGCTCACGCTCTACAACACGATGCTCTGTAAGTGTCACTTCAAATGACACAGAAGGTTGCTGCCAGTCCCTGCTTGGGGGACTGAAGTTCGTGCAAAAACGGTTGGCTTGTAACTCATCTATATAAGCCTCTGTTTATCTTTACTTGTGAAAAACCACTCTGGACCATCTGGCAAAGACACCTGCTTTGTGAAACTAATGAAATGTATTTTTTCAACAAAAAAGCAAATACATTTGCTGATGTCTGAATACCTGCTTGGCTGCAGAACAATACCTGCAATGTATTTTAATGAAAGAAGACTCAACGTCTGAGGACAGCTATGAACTGTCTAGATAACATATGTACAAACATACTATTTCATTTTAAGTTGAGGCATGCAGGCTTTACCAAACTATAAAAAAAAATTAGAGATGCTTCCTCCAATAGATTTGCAAGACAAATTACTAATCTTAGGTCTCAGCTTAATCCTTAGACTCAGCTTTGGTACTACACACTTGATAAAAGGGCTTGATACACTCAGCTTGTTTTGCTAGAATCATTTACCACCACCACCAATTTTCCATCTTAAAATAATGTTTTATAACCTGAAGAGAACATGCTGTCAGTGCAGATATTACAGTGAAGTGCCTTTATACAACCTCTTGGGATAAAAATAGCTTAGGTGCAGCTCTTATTCCTCTGTACTAGGAATACCTCAAAAGAGAAAGTTGCCAAGTTTCTTGGAGAAAGTTAACAGTGGAAAGTGAACTCATCCCCCACAATACAAAACCTCAGAAAAAGCAGCATTAAAAGCACAGGAACTCTATAAAGTGCATTTTTAATCTTGCACTAACAATTATAAAAAGAACTACAGGAAAACAAAACTTCTCTTGTAGGGGATTAGTCTCTAGCTAGAGTAGTTCCATACAATCAATTCTTACCAGATTAGCCATTTTGCTGAAAACAGATATTGAACTAGAAAATTACTGTTTCAGTTAATGTTGATGGATAAGAGGGGAGAAATGCTTTAGCAGGATGGCACTACTTCTGAGCACCACTGGCCTGATTAAGAACACGTACAAGCCAACCTGCCTGGCCCTGCTGGTACAGGCAGCAGTCACAGAGCACCTGGTTTCCAGCCACAGTATCTGGTGTGACTGCTTATTATAGGAGCTTTCTCAGTTTCCTCATAAACCTCTCCCATCTTGACCACACATTTTTTGCTCCTCTTTAATACTCCTAGCAATCATGTGGTCACAGGACAAGTCATCCTGACTCACTTATCTGAGAGTCCTAATCCTACAGCAGAGAGTGTGTTTCTGTTCAATTCTACAAGTGGGACCCAGAGGGCCTATCCAAGCTAATCTGGGCTAAACAAGTAGAGAAGAGCCATGACCACTAAATTACCTTTCTGGAGTAAGGAACTTGGCTGTTACTTCTTTTCCTCCTCTCAAAATACCATGGCTATGTGCATCATGGCTGAAATGAGGCCATGAGTTTGGGATTGTGTAGATACTCTTGCTGGAAAGTATTCTTTTGGTATGCTAGTTTTAAAAAAAATAATCAGAGGGAAGACACTACCTTGATTAAGAGTAAAGGTTTTTAGGTGTGGGGACAATAAGTTACTCTCACAGAATTTCTACTAGTCTTTTTTTTTTAAAGACGGGACAGCATACACAGCTTTGCTCCCGTCCTTTATGAGAAGTGGACTGGAAAACCCGAACACTATATACCTAATTCTACAGCAACATAAAGATGTTTTGAAGAGTTTCTTTAAACACGGTGTTTAAAGGGGATCTCCTCCCTGGCCAGCTGCTGAGCCAGCAGGGGGAGTGCCCACCTCATGTGCGGGGCTGTGCTGCTCTGAGGATACAGCAGCCCCTACAAAAACTGCCAGCACAACATCAACCAGTGCCAGAACCCAGCACCCTGCTACCTACAGAGAAAATAATTCACAGTAAACTGTAGTGTTTCAGTTCAGTTTTCCTTGGATATCAGATTCTGACCGTGTACTAGTTCAAGCACTTTTTCAGTTTGAAAAGGCACTTGTCAGCTGTACAAACCACAAATGTAAGGTGCTTACCTTCCAGAGCAGCTCACACTCCCGCTCTTCCAAGGCCTTCTTATGTCTAGTAGTCACGACTTTGACTTCAGACTGTACCACCTTCGCTTTCATCTCAACCTGCTCTGCCACAGCCTGGGCCTGTTCAATACTCAGCTGTGGACAAAAGAAAAAAAGACAAACACTTAAGGCTCAACCAAACCAATTAAAAATGTATCAGAAGACTGCTGCTTACATTTCACTACACCTTCAAGTGAAGGCATAAAGCGAAAACTTGTTTCTTGTCAGGCCTTCACCCATTTCATACACTGGAACATAAAGACTGACATGATTTTTTAAATACATCTATTAGATGGAGTTTACACCTTCACTGTACCATGCACCAACACCCTAGGACTAAATTCCCTGTGCAATTCCAGCAAGCAGTTAGTATGGTTAATAAGAGACTGGTACAGAAAGTCATGTTAGTGTTTTACTACATATAGAGAACCCAGTTTGTCTACTCCCTTCAAATAGTTCAGACTCTTGCTGTGTGATGGCTCTGCTTCTAGTAGGGGACAGACTATGTTGTCTATGCATCTGAAATACCCCTAAGAGAATGT
This sequence comes from Oxyruncus cristatus, assembly GCA_013399855.1. NCBI lineage: Eukaryota > Metazoa > Chordata > Aves > Passeriformes > Cotingidae > Oxyruncus > Oxyruncus cristatus. The sequence continues at coordinate 269,293 of VXAY01000179.1, forward strand.
GAAGTTCATCAATTTTAAAAGAAAAATCAAAGATCAGATGGTTATCGTTAAAAAGCAGTCATACAGTTATTTACAACTCAGAGACCAAATTCTTTCTAATGTGGCCTTGCAATACTAGTATTTTAAAAACATTCTGTAGTAGTATTTTGCAAATACACATAATGCACCTAAAAGGAACATCTCTCTTCTGCTCTCAAATTAAGAACTGTTTCCTATGTTTTCCCAAACTACTCCCAGTTTCATAGAATATTACCGAAGTGTATAAAATCAAATAAAGTAGGCAAATATTATCATCATTTTTTTCTCACTGACTTGAAGAACTAGTCCATTTCAAAACTTGAGCTTGTTTCAGACTAGGTAGCCAGGGAATGCTCTGGCTAAAACATATTTAATTTTCAAAAACGCAGGTTTAGTAAAGTGAGTTAAAAAGTAATTTAAAGGCTTTACTGTACCTTCAGGGCCATATGGAAAATATCCTCATTTTAATTCTACATATGAGGATGTACCAATCTAAGAATCACCTGATGCAACAAGCTCTGAACCACCCAATGTGATTCAACATTGTCTAGAAAGTCACACAGCATTTTTATTATCCTTCACAGAATAGTTAGCATTTTTGAAGTCTGAGTTCAACAGCATCCAGTTTATGCCAACAACTGGGAAAGTGAAACCATAAAAGCTATAAGTGTTGTGCTACTTGGACATTTTTATTCCAGGTAGTTAATTTAAGATAACTAGTTCAATTAGATGTATTCTTACAAGTAGGAGATCTCTCTCTGAAAGAAAAAGACTAATTTGGCAGGGTGATCAGTCACCGGAGAAAAGTTGAAGACAACCCTGACAAAAATCAGACAACACAACGCTTCTGATCTTTACTCCAAATAATTCTGCTGTAAACTGTCAGAGGAAAACAGGAGTGCTATTTGACAGCTACCTTCTCTTACTGAGCCCTGGGTTGCAGGGTCTTTCAGCTCTTCCTCCTTCATGCAATTCCCGGAGTCACCTTCCCTACAGTTTTATCAGGGAATGTCTTCAAACTCACGGATGGCCTATATACCCCAGTCCCACTGGACACAGACCTGAACCTGCCTTCTCACAGTTTCTGCCAGGCAAATTCAACTTAACACTTTAAATTGAAAAAAATGAAAATCTCATTACACATTTAGCAAATGAAGTCACAAATGGCCACAGATTAAGGCTTTGTAAGAGCCAGTAAGCCTCAGACCTATCTGGAGAGGTAGCAATTCCCCATGGATGCTGCAATCTTTCAACTGCAGGAACCAGTTATGGGTAGGGCAAATAGCTAAACTCAATAGCACGAGGTTGTCCAGCAACAATTCATGTCATCATCTGGATTTTTTTTCCTTGCCCAAGTATGAACAGCTCAGATTAGTGAGAGATGTCCAAAACACTAAGGCTCTAATATTGTCCAGGATATTAGTAAAGCTTCAGTAAAATTCAGATGATCCTGGACTCTGCCCAAACAGGCTAGAACAGCCTAGGAAGGCTGACCAGCACCAAATATGCAGAGGTATGGTGGGGGGAACAGCAGTAGACAAGTTGTCTATATTTGAAGCAAAAGCCAAGAGCATTAAGTATAACTTTCAGTAGCCTTCTTTGCATGGAAATCCCTTGTTTGCTTTGATTCCTGCAAGGTGCCAGAGTTCTGCCATGAAAACTCACTCCTGCTGTTCTGCAGGCATTTCCTGTGCGGAACTTGTCTGAGAGAGGTCAACTTTTTAGGAAACACGTTAAGCAGCAGCATTTCTTGTTCTGGTCAGACACCAGAGAATCTTTTAAATAACTTGCTGTAAAGGAAAACAGCTTTTATGATGCACTCTCCTCATGGTATGTCATGATTTTCCTAGTGAATAAGATGGTCAACCAGTTCAGATGCTTGGGAGATAGACGGCAAGGCCTGTGTTTAGCCAAGAATTGTGCTGGGTTATTGAATTTGAGATGGAGAACAACTGCTTTGCTTATTGGTGTTGGCCAATACAGTAAATGGCCTATCTGCAGCTGTGCCCATTCACTTGTGGCTTCTCAGGGCTCCAAAGACAGCCAATACCACTCCTCATTTTATTAGACATGTCACCAGTGCCTTGTGTTTGTTAAAAACAAGTAAAAGACTTTGCAATGTATCTTGTAAACTTTAGGGTTGAAAATGGTACTCCTAATTCCTCAGAGTAAAATTTAAGTAGCAACTGTGCTTAAGCAGGTGATATGTTCCAGAGGGCCATACAAGGGCCATTTCCAACAAGGAAACTGCACACAGAGCTTCCAGTGGAGCAGACAAAAATGTTCTCATGAAGGAAAGCAGTGCGGACATCCATCACTAGCTATTGCTACCAGCACATTCCAGTTTTGAGTAAAAAGTGAAGGGCAGAGTTGTACTGGAACCCAGGTGTCCTTTGCAAGCCCCCTTTCGGTGGGCATCTCTGTGAGACCCCCTTCATCTACATTTTACTGCCTGAGGTAAAAAGTAGTAGTGATCTTACTACAGTGACTCTGACACAGCTACTGATGCTACAACACAAACCTATGAAGAAACCAACTGCAAGAGTCAGAAGAAGCAAAGTAGCATTGCAGAACTTGGCTGCACTTCTAGATATCTGTCTGATCTGACCACCACAGAGGGGCCCAAATCAGGTTTTGCCATTTTGCAGAATGGCAGTTTTCACACTTCCTATCTTCTTTTGGACATTAGGAAAATGGACCCTTAAGTTACAAAAAACTTCCTACAATTTCATGTTAACTTAAACATTCTCATGGAATATTTAGTGTTCTAGAAATATCGCTGCTTCAAGTTTTCGCTACTGCTTCTCTAAATTAAAAACTATGATCAGAAACATACAACACTTCAGGAGAAAGAAAAACTATTACAAGGCTTGTGTTCTGACAGACTACAAACAAGCATTACAGAGTGACTGTAAGGGTGCTGATGCCCTCACTGCACCATTTCCACTGTTCAATACCCAAACTGTGAACGTACAAATTTAGTTATGTCCACACAGCATACAGTTATTTGAAGAGGTTAACTCAGGTCTCGGAAACAGCAGAGCCTGTTAATCCAGATGCTGAGCCATGACGATAGATTACATCAATTCAGTTCTGAAAATTCTCCAGTTGAACAAACTGCAGCTCAACATGCCACTGTGCCAGCACTACGAGACCTGTAAAGGCTGCTTATGGTAACTGTATTACTGTGCTGGCTTGCATAAACATTTTTGAAAAGGTCCCTAGGACTTTTTTATTCCATCCATCTGAGGAAGACAATGATGCATAATTTCTTAGCCATTAATTCCACTATTTAAGTTTCCCAATTTTAAGTTTTCCAATGAAGGTGCAAACCCCTGGAGAGAAAATTCAAAGTTAAAAGCAAATTTTGTTTTCTTCTGAGGAATTCTTCATTATTTCAGGGGTGAATGGACCACAGGTATTGGCTAAAGAATCTTAACTATACACTTCCCTTCATCAGTAGGGAGGATTTAGACTTTAAACACTAAGGAATTTAAGAGTAAGTTATCCCTGCTTGGGGGGAAAAAAGCTGAGATGCCTATTAATTAACAAACTCCTCCCTGGCTTCTAAAAGCACATTAAATAATAATAAAAATAAAAACGAAACAAAAAACCAAACCACTTAAGGAAACATTTTGGTATGCCTCAAGTTATCCCTCTTCCACCAAATGGAAGGTGTTGCAGCCAGAAATGGTTTGCTTTCAGTTCCTTATGGTAACAAAAAGATACAGTGGGCTTGTTTCACTAAGTTTCCAGTAACTTATCACTATTTCAGAGCAGGATAAAACAACCAGGACATAACAGCAGTCTTTCCCCAGCATCAAGAACTGGACATAAATTTCCTAACGTTCTTATACTAGAAAAATTAACTGGAAGATCCTATAGAGTATAGTTACAGTAAAGACACTAGTATTAACAAGCTTAGCAGTGAATTTGCAGTAGTATTGGTGCAGGTATAGGACAAACCACAGTAGCCGGACCAATTTAGATGTTTCAGCCTACTGAGTATAAAACACTAAAATATTTTTAAAGTTCCCCACAAAGACAATTTTAAAAGAAGCTTTGATGGAGGGAGGGCTAGGGGCCAGGTTAACTCATGTCAGACACCACTAAACAATCATTATGGTTTGTACTGCAAGAACAGACTTTTTGCCTACAGTTTTAGGCAGAACAGTACTTTGGACAGTGAAATGCATCAAATCCACCTTCCCCAATAACCATCTGCTCATCTGCTGCACTAAGGAACTCAGTGAAATATAACACAAAACTACCAGAAGTGCAAAGAAATTCAGCCTCTTTTGATAAAAATCCCAGATTCAGAAGAGCACAACTGACTCCATTTTGTTCACAAAGCTTCACTGCAGATTCTCAAACCCGCAAGCCTGACTTCAAAGCCACACACAAGGGGGCCCTGAGTTAACTCAAAGTGACAACCCAAAAACGATCCCTTGCAGCACAGCGGTGCCATCCTTCTCAGGTATCGACCTCCCAGCAGCACAAATCCATATGGTAACCCACAGGGAAGCTTCCACTGAAGGGCAGAGGCTCAAGGCAATGGATCAGCTGCCTCCTCTGGCTGGCTGAGTTTCTTACAGTATCCCCTCGCCCCCCATAAAGGCATTAATCTACTTCATGCCACCTCCTCCACAATTTGGGAGGGAAGAGGCATTGCCTTAATGTCTGACCTGCCTTACCACCCGCTCCTAAGTTTTTCATGACGGTAGATAAGAGAGTAGCTCCCACTATGTTCTGCACATGACCAGTCTCACTGGTCAGGGAGAAGCTTGCACTGTCAAACATCCCAGCAAAACCAATTATAGGTTCAGCTGTAAAGGAATTTGTTTGTTTCCCAACAAAACCACTTTTTAAGACAACTGAGATGAATAAATCAAATTGTATTTTAATATGTTCACCTGGAAAGTTAACTCTAAATGGGAACAAGCGCCCAGTGCTTTACTGTTACGCAAGTGCATTAGATTACACCATACATACATACATATATACAGTTACACATGTATAGATGTATTTTAAGAACGTGACATTTTGAAGAAGCCATCTATCTTTCATCATAACAGATTTACGTTCAGTTTGTGACCTAGTCCTTGGAAAAAAATCTGAAAGAAGACAGCTAAGTGTGCACTTTCATGAGGTAAAACAAGGCAGCAGGACATGCTCCCCATATAGAAAGGCAGCAAGCAGCCCTGATTCCTCCCACCTCATTAATCCCATGTCAGCTTTGGCTTTCATATCATCCTATGAATCCATCTGAGTCTGTGAAAAGGCTGGAAAAGTATCCCATCAAGGAGGATAGCTTTCCACTGAAATAAGAAAGAGGTCCTACAGGCAACCGAGTTGGGTGTTTCTGCTTCATTCCCTGGCACCATCAACAGTCCTGGCAGCGCTGCAGTGAACCAGCCAGGGGGCTGACCCAGCCAAAAATTAATCCCACAGAAAGGTTACCCAATTCAGCTGGATCAACTCACCACACAGGCACACAACCACAAGTTCTTGTGTTAGGACAGGCTTAGAAATGTATGATTCTGACCATCGTGGCACAGGTAAGCAGGGAAAGCTTTCCATTGCTACAGAATTTCACTGAGAAAAAAGTAAGCCTCTTGCTGTCACACCAACATCTTACCATTTCTTACAGAGGGCTTCAACTCCTTTGAAAAGTGAGGTTTGGACTTTTCTGGAGTGACAGACTACATCAGGCTTCAGCGGATCAAGACACTGAAATGTATCCCAACTCACAGCAATTTTTTAAGTCTGAAAAACAATCTTTCCTCCAAAGCCACAGGAAGAGTTTAAATAAACATTTCTTCCTAAAAGCCTTCAACTTTGGTTAACCAGATACTCTCCAGTCAGTTGACTCATGGCTTGATTTCCTCTCTCCAGCAATGCCCTTCAAATTCCACCTTTTCCCTTTTACTCTCAACTACCCCTCCTCATCCATCCCCAACATCTCGTGTCAGGGGAGCTATCACTTTCAGAGCCTATTAAGAGTTTCTAGTACAGCATTATGAATCAGTCAAACTAAGAAGTGTTACTACAACGTATTACTTTTCAAACCTCTTAGAGCTCCAGTCTATGTTCCTCATATTACAGCTTGTACTGGCATTTAATTTTCCGTTGACTATTTCCATACCTTAAGAAAACCACACAAGCCAATTTCTTTTAATTTAGAGTCTAGTAAACTTTTAGAGTTTGTTTCAAGTTCATGTTGACACGTTGTCTTTCTCCCTCAGATAAACTTACAGCTTAACAGCCCTATCATCCCAACGGGGAAAGCTCTGCTTTATGTAAAATTGATGCAGTTTCATTGCATCAACCCTCTGAACTGGGCACCTCTGATTTTAAGTCACATGCTCTTCTAAACTGCTGCTGATGTTGCTTCAGCAGTAGCTGTCTAGAACTGAACAATCTTCCCATTCCTGCATATGCATACACAGATTACTACCCCCTCAAATTTACAGTGATCTGTTCACTGACTACCCTTCTTCTGTACAGTGACCCAGATTAAAAAGCCCACTAAACTAATAAAACAACTCAGCTCTTGAACACAGGGTTCATTTTACAGATCTTTACACAAGCTGCCCACTTTAACACTTCCAAGACAGCCTCTTGACCTGGATGGGCTGTAGTGAGACCAGGGCAAAACTGTACAAACTTAAGTTCAGTAGAACTGCTTGTCTGAGTTACATGAACAGAGCCAGTACCAACCACTTTTTATCTGCTCCATCATATAATAATCAGCTCACCACAACGGCAGGAGCCTCCACCATAAAAGTCAGAAGAAAATGGGGAAGGACTGCACAAAGTAAACTCAGTAGGAAGGAAATCAGGCACAAGAGCATTCGTGCAATACTAGCAGACTGGTACTCAGGGCTACCCCTGCTAGTTTTCACTCCAAGGCGCAGTCCCTTCTTCAGTGATTTAGATACACCCGTTACATGATTAAGAGCCCTGGAGGTCAAAAGCAATAATTTAATTACTAACAGACAAGCCCTTGTCTAGGACAGCCTGGAGAAATTTAGAACACTGCACCATTGCACTGAACGCTGATAGTCTTTAAACTAGCACAATCCCTCCCTTGTTGCTCATTTTGGGGACACATAGGATATTTTGGGGACAGTATGGATACTGCTGGCGACCCTTATGATTCAGATTAAAACAAATCTTGGAAGAAACTAAGTTTTGTGGTCTGTTGTAACAAGTTAACATTGCAAGCTAAAGGGAGACACCAAAACTGTTTACTATCTATTTTACTATCTGTTTACCATCAAGTATTATTTCATTCCACAAAGGTAAAGATTAATGAGCAAAGGATTAGCTGCTCCCGTCCCATGGAACAAGTTTTACTTCCCTCATCTACTAGAAAGCAGCAATGGGTGGAGAGTGAGCTTTGTCCTATTATTGTTTATACCATGCGTGTGCCAGGAAAGCACACCTAATTCAGAAACTTAGTCTACTTCCTATCCATGACATTTTACAAACGTTTACTCAAAGAGATCTTATTCATTAAGGCACAGAACTGTTTGTTTGTGTTTTTTTTTTTTTTCATATCCAGCTCAAGTTTAGAACATGAGGTTCACAAAACTACAAGGCAGTAGGTATGAAGTTTCCCAAGATGCTTTCTAGATCCAAAGTCTATCTCTACAAACAAAATTACTGCCAATAACACAGTAGTTACTGCTAGGTATTACTCAGCAAAAGTAAGTATCTACACGCCACTGCAGTTTAATTCCCTGTGTAAATTCCTTTTCTACTTTGAAGCACTGTACTACCTTCATTCCAGATATTTGTATTCGCATTGTTAAACATAGCTGAGGTAGAACAGAATAACAGGCATAGTATGCATCTATGTGTGCAGGGCAGTCCTTGAACGGAGACAGCTCTAGATGCTCTCTGCACAGGCAGGTTAGAAATTTCACCCTAATGCAACAGCTGGTAAGTATTTTGTATTTGGTGGCCAACACTGAAGACACAGTCAGAGTCTAAGGTAGGTAGAGTGCTAGATGCTGTACGGGCAGGAGAGATGCTGAAAAGAAGTCTCAGTGATAAAAACAAAACCAGGTTTGGCACCGCTACACAAGATCAGAGCTTTCTTCAAAATGCTTCACGCCCAAGTGCATTTGTACAGAGCTTCATATATATATTGTGATTTACATGACAGGATTATGCTGCAAGAATGCAAAACTCATAACAGCACTTTATTTTCAGCTCCACCACCACCACTTCTGTCAGAGATCTGAGAAAACAGAAGGGGTGAGAAGACTGACAGCAGAAGCAGAGAGCTTTTTGCCTTGACACCTTGCCCTGTAACAGACAAGCTGTGGAGGGGAAGGAGGAGGGGGAAATGAAGTACTCAAGTTGAGAGTATCTTACTTGAATAGCCTGTCGTCCTTGCTGAGCATCTGCCAGGAGCTGAATGGTGAGAGTCCTGGAATCCTGTAGGGCATCTTGGAGGTAGATAAAGCTGTGACCCACATGTCGTCCCATGGTACATTCCCGACATATGGGGACAGAACAGGTATCACAGTAGAAATGCAGTACCTGTAAGGAGGAAAAAAGAAATCTGTATCATTATTTAATCAAGAATTAAAAAGAAAAAAGAGCCAGAATAAAAAAAAAAAAACAAACCAAAACAAAACTCAAAAAGCTCCTATAAATTAGATGGTTAGAGACAATAGCAATAGGCAAAGACCTCACAACAGTTTCTCCACAGAGGAAGGGCTATCCTTCCCAGTAAACTCCAAATCATACCCTAACAGTTAGATGGAAGTATCCTTGTTTTCTTTGCAATACAATAGTAGGAAGAGTGTCCACAACAGCTCCTCTCAAGAGCGGAAGCCATCTGCCAACACTTGCAGATTGGAGATGCCATCTAAGGCAAGTTTCAGGTGAAGACTTTTCCTGCATAAATAAACACCACATTCTCTTAAGTGGGTCATTCAATAACCAATACACTGGAGAACCACAGCACCAGCAGTCCCGCTCCCCAAGAAAGAGAAAACAAAATCATGCATGCGGAGAACCACCCTCTCTGTTTTCAAAATATGCAAATCCCTAATGTCCAGGGCAGCGACAATATTAGGCAAAACCGTCCCCCCTCCACCATTTCCAACAGCAAAGCAAAAAACCTTTGCTATGATGGTGTTTCTATGCTAGTGATGCTTCGAGATGCTCGAGCTGAAAGACTGGAACGTTAGCATTCCCATCATTTGAATGCAACAGTTAACTGTGGGTAACCACTAATACCCCATTCTACTCACAAAGCACTTACAAACCCTACGGTCAAATCACAATGAAAGTCTTACTCCAAGGTGTTAGCCTAGGAAGCTGGATGCATTCATCAGCTGTAACCGTTTCCATTCCATCCAGTAGAGGGAAGTAGCACACAGAATTAGCATCTTCCATGGACGCCTGTATTTTCTTACAGGGGAGCAGAAGCCAGCTGTATTGTTTTTTGTTTTCAAAGATGCCAGTGAAGGAGTACAACAGTTCAACACAAGAGAGTTCTGTATTGAAGTCTTGCTCTTAACTACATACACTACTTTTCTTAACAGTGTAACGTTAGAAAATCTAGATTACCGTGGAAGAGTACAATGGTGCAAGGTTTTGTTCTACAAACAACTTTTCCATCACCAGATATTTCAAGTCTACCTTACAGACAGGAGCAAGGGCAGAACAAAGATTGGACATGTGTTTGATATGCCTGTCTTCTCCCAGCTGTCGTCCAGCCACTCCCAATTCCAGCTAGCAGCTTGTGGTATGGTGCATAACATCCCCCTTTCCCTTCTCCCTCAAAAGGAAGGGGAAGGACAGGACAGGTGATTCCCTTGGACTGCCTGTGCTTCATAAAGTGACATTTTAAGCTCCTATAAGTGCAACAGCTGAAGTGGTATATGGATTAATTTCTCAAAGGGTTATGTGTGTGTTTGTGCACATATGTCAGATTTTACTAAAACCCCTTGTTTATCCTAAAGTTCAGTTTTACTGTAGGGAAACTGCACAGACTTCTGTTTTGCTTCTGTTCAAATACTAAATCCTCAAGCAGTAAGTATCTCAGATCTGACTTTACCAAGTAAAAAGCTGCCTTGGCTCCGAAATGCATTGTTCAAATGCATCATCTTCCTCAACTAGAGGCCTCCTTGTCTTTATGCGGCAGTTGCCTAAATCTGTATGCAATGTTCACTTGCACATGCAGTTCTGTAATTTTTCTGTTGAAGTTACAGGGAATGTCTATTACATATTCCTGAATAACACCACTTAGACAACTGAGAAGTTGAGAGAGAATGGAAACCAAGACAGGGTATCAAGTTAAGTCATATGAATCTGATATACTTTAAAAAACATACAGCAGGGATTTGGGGCCTCAGTCAAGCAGAGCAGCTGAAAGGAAAGTGGTGACCACATGAACGGAAGACCAGAAGCAAGTCAAATCTGTTATTAGCCCTCCACAATAGTCAATATCAGAGGCAAAAGCTTGGTCACTCCTGCTGCAAGCAGTCTCCCCGGGCACTCCTGCTGAAAGGTAACAGCATCCACCAGGACAAAAGAACCCCAAGTTTTAAGCTGTTCATTTGCCTCTTACCACCCACCAAAATGTGGTGGGAAACGTCACTCTCAAATTTAGAATGAAGAGTGACAAGAGCTATAATTTCATTTCAGAAATATGTAATTACCTAGAACATGGAAGGGGAAGGTCTTGTGTAAATACTACAGAGCCATTGATAACGCCTCATATTTGTTTCTTACTAAAACAAAACCAGTAAAAACAACCTAGATTTAATCTAGGAGCAAAAGAGTTAACAGGTTTAGGCAAAAAGAAGCACACCATGATGGACAGACCTCCATCATTAGACTGTTACCTTAAACATGGCAGAAGGCACAAATGCATTACCCCTACTGCTCTCAGTGGGGTAAGGAGCTACCCACCAGAAGAGAACTGAAAGAGTCAGCCAGCTTCAAGGTGAACTAGCAACTCCCCAGAAACTCCTTTCTGCACACAAAGACTACAACAGAATCCCCAAACTTGGCAGAGGTACAAGGGCAACTCTCCTCCTGTGGTCAGTCTCACATACTTGTCAGGAGCATCCAACAGTCTATACGTCACCTACAATCCAGCAAACGGGGCACGCTCCCGGAGAATAAAACTGGCAAGTCCCCAGATGTGCAGGGCACAACAGGGAAGGGGATTTGTGCCAGCTGGGCTAAGGGGCTTGGGCACAGCATCCAGTTTGCCTGCGCTTCCAACTACAACCAGGCATTTATTGTTAAGCTCAAGCCTGCTCACATCCCAGTCCCTAGGTCATGGCCACAAAGGTCACATACTACTAGATTAAGTTTCTGTGCCTGTTTCTAAGTGAGGAGGGGGAAGGGAAGAGGGAGGAGAGGAAGCCAAATCTCCCCCTTTGCCCCCACCCACCAAACAAGCAACTCCCCGTAAAAAAATCATACCAACAATATAAGTAGGGCAATCCACAAATGTGTTCTCAGCTCAGATCTGATGCACGTACAGCGTACCTAAAATGTTGGCAGAGTTTCCCCTTCTTCCAATTTCAGCAACATGAGAAGGCCACCCCACGTTTCATTTGCACTGTTACTACAGCATCATACTACTCTTCCTATGCTCATTGTAAGACAAATAACAGGACTCATATTTAACTGTGGATGGGCAGGAGTAGTAAAAGGAAATGGAAAAGTAATTTTAAGCCTTTCTTAGCAGACATCAACTTATAACACTCAGCTTTAACTAGAAAAAAAAAATCCATAAACACCTAACCCCCCCAAACCAAACAAAAAATAAACAAACAAAACCAAACAAATACCCCTAACCAAAAACCACCCAGAAAAGACAAACAAACAAACCCACATAACAGTACTTCAGAGGAAAATCTTTTAAGTTCCCCCTCCACATCTGAAGAGGTAAAGATGATACAAAAAGATCCATCAAGCTGTAAATTAACTACTGCCCTGGTAGTTTCACTATTTACCCAAACGAATGAAAAACTGGTTTATAAGCAAACACCTTCAAACATGCTTGTTTTTCCAAACCACACAAACGTTCTGATGGGCAGCAAGGAAAGAAAGGAGGAAGCAGAAACTGATTTCTCCTTTCTAAGAAATTAACAACAGTGCAAATTGCATTTCATGAATTCTTTCTTTCTGTAGTATTATTAAGTAATTAAGTAAAAATACAATTAAGATAAAACTCCACTGCCTTTCCAACACCCATTTTGTTAACTATCCAGTAAGGGGAAGAAGATTAATAAGCAAGCTTAGTAGCTTTTTTTTTTTTAATCTGCTCCACTACATTAATTAGTATTTTAGAATTCCTAGCGGAATTAAATGAAGACAGAAGTCAGAAGGAAGAGGGGACTAGTTTTAGAGATAGTTAAAAGTGATTTATTTTAAAATAAATCAGCTTTGGGTTGATTACTTCCCAAACAGGAAATATTTCCTGAATTGGTGGCATACAATTTTAGACACAAAACAATAAAGGGAGCCTACTTCAATTTAAACAGAATCAGTGAACCATGTTACAGGGCTATTCATCTTTTACAGCCACAGCAGCCCAAGAAATACAACAGCAAGGCCATAAATGTGATTGCTTCAGGAAAGGCTGTACAGTGCACCGTAAAAACATTTTACAACAGCAGGAATTCCTGGGTGTTGCTCTCCCCATTTTTTGGTCCATCTGCTTTCAAAGGGGGCAGGGGGATGGGCGGAGATGTTGTTAAACGTCCCCCGGGACTGCACAGCAATCAATCATCATCTGATGAATGGCCACTAAAGTTAAACCCTGACCCCACTCCACAATTCCCACACCAGCCCTTCTCTCCTTACTGCTGACCAGCTTCCAGAGTGCCCCCCCACCTTCCAGCCCTCACCAAAATTTCCCAAATACCAAGGCCAGACAAAAGCAATGGAATGTACTAGGCACCATGACAGAAGAGAATTCAGCAGAAACAGCATTTGAGGAGGCTTATCCTTAACCTGTGTTTAAATAAGTGTTCTTTCAGCAACACTCACAGTGCCCTTCTCCTCCCAGCTTGAAAACACTTAATTTCTCTCATTTTCAGAGCATGCATGCAAGCAATCGACTGTAAAGCATGGGGAATCTAGTCATGTTAAAAAACATTTGTTTCTGTCATGACTTTTCAGTGTCTTGCAAGGATTTCATTTAAGCCTAGAGTGTTAAGAATTTGCGTAAGGCAACAACGCATAAGGTCACATTACTTTTAAAATGCAAGTCTGATGCTCTAAAAAGCTACCCTGTAATCTTAACCAACAATAAAGAGAGCCTACAGACAAAACAGTGGCCTCTTGGTTTCTAGTTTTGGAAAAGTTTCAGTATGGCACTTGTAGGTTAACTTCGCCTGATTTTATGACTCCCCCCCAAAAAAGAAGTCATACTTACCATAGTTGGCTTAAAGTTTTCCACTACTAAAGGTGTTTTATTATCAAGTTCCCTTAACAGTAACTCAAACACCAGTGGCTTTGTTAGGTAGTGTATAAGGCTTAGATTACTAAGTTTAGTATTAAGTACTTTTCCAATGAATTTTGGTCCTACTTCCTCAGCACTATTGGGTGTTTTTTTGCTTCCCTCCCTGGAGAAAGAGCTTCCCTGCATGCAGCTATTTTTTTTTTTTCCTAACAGCATATAAATGAACCAGTCATCCTGGGTGGTGTAGAGTTTGGTACAAATTGGTAATATTTTCACTCTGTAGGAAGCTGGTCCTTAGCTTTCACCTTAATGGCAATTCATGACAATTAATGCGCTTCACACCACAACGAGAGTAGTATTTTAGAAACCTTAACTTCTGCACTGATATAACTTTTGAAATTTGAATGCTAAACATAAAGACTAAAGATATGAACAAGTAATGTGATACACATCACAGCTACAACAGGCTGTTTCCCAGTATACCTGAAACATGTGGCATCCAGAGATACCTAAACCCCTCACCTTTCTGTGTACCAGTTAATGATCAAATTGCTCTTAGAACTTGTATTTTAGCTTGATGCTCTGGTGTAGATGAGACTGGCTTAACACCAATCTTCCTCACTGCATCCATTGGTAAAGGGAAATGGTATACCATCTCCAGAAGGTCTCCATAGCAGACAAGAGAGTTACTTCTCAAATTCAGCTCAACATTCTAATAAAATTTCTACAAAAATACGAGCATCTCAAAGCATTACAGCCCTACACTACACAGGGCATGCAGCATGCACAGAAAGCTGTACCAAGTGGGAATAGTAAAACTAGTTTACTGTCACCTTCCTTTGCCACTTGGATGAACAAGGATGGGTTCTGGTCCATTTAGAAGTTCAAGTGCAAGAGGATCATTCAGCCCTTCTGCTAAATTCACCTTGATTTCCTTATCCCACCCAATAAAACAATAAAAGCCCAGCTAACAGATAACTAAGACTGTTTGTAGGAAATAAAGCTGTAGTTCCACACACTCCCCCCCCCAACCCTTCCTTCTCCACATGCTCCAGTGGGTTCTGTTCCTTGTTTCTAAGCCACACAGGTACTTCTTGGCCCAGCACACGAACAGGAAGGAAGCTCACAAATAAACCCCCAAATGTGAAACCACACACAGCTCAAGGCTGTCCTTTCACTTCACAGTCAAACTGACAGCTGCTCTACAAGGAAGCCCTATACTACCCCTGCCTTGCTCCTTACCTCGCCTTTACTGCTCCTCCAGTCTCAGTGAATAGATTTGGGTAATTTTATAAACGGCAGAAAATTAATTTTTGAATAAACTATTTTTAATCAGCCGAGCCTGGGATTAGAAGATCAGTAGGACCAGCACAGGGAAGGAGGAAGAACCCATAATTAAGGCCATAGAGACATTTGATGACAACTATCTGGTACTTCGCCAACCTCACAGCTGGAAATCAGTGTAAATCTTTCACTGATAGCATTCATCTCAAGTTCTAACTGGAATAACAGTATCTAACTGGAGCTGAGTTAAACAGGCTGTTAAATCAAAGACTACTATGCTCTCAAAACTCTTTAAGTTTTACCTTCTTTAATCCTGCTGTGAGATCATGAATCCAGTTAAAACAGCTGCATATTTTAGCGTGGTGACAAGATTGCTCAGTCTAGGTTAAAAGCAAAGGTTTTTGAAAGACACATAGTCCTATTAATGAAGTTTAGAAGACCCAATAGGTATTAACAGTCAGCTGGGCAGAGAGCAGAGACTGTTTAAGTTGTCTTTGCCAATGCAGACAGCATTTGCAAATTCAAGTGTATTTGGGTTAGAAGTGACAATCAAGATCCAATTCAATCTGAAGGCCAAAACATCACTGGAATGGTGTGACAACAGACTGCTAACTGGGGCTGGCAGACAGGAAGTCACACCACTGACAAAGCTGTTTTGGGGATCTGCTGGCTTCAGCCTACTGTAGAAGCGCATCCTCTGTGTTTAAAGTTAAAAATCTTATAAATAAAACTTCACGTGATGACTGTAGCTCCTGGTTATAGTCAGCCACCTGGAACTGCAGCATCCCAAGTATTTCTCTCAGCAGCACCTCTGCCAGCTGTGCGACCCTGCACGCCTTGTTCATCCACTTTAAATATGGGGAGGGGCCACCACAGCACTTGCCTGGGCTTCGCCCATCCCATCAGCTAACTCTCTAAAAGCTCTTGGGTACAAGGTAACCTGGTCAACTGTTCTAATGCACTACCTCAGAGATCCAAGTTACTGATGGACTGGAAAAGACATCTCAAATAAAATTTAACTCATTGGTCCAATTCTCCCTAAACAGGGATAAGCAAGTCTTAATTCTCTTCTAATGTCAATACTGAAGTGATGCAGGTATAATTATCCCACCATGGGCTATCATTAAATTACTACATAACAGTAAGTCTACATTTAGCAATTTTCTTTTAAATAGGTTGCTTGGGGTAAGAAAATCTATATTTTGTTTTAAAAAACTCACAGCATCTGTTCCATCACTGAAGCAGGTAAAGTAGCCAGTCTACAGAAGGATGCAATGGTATCAGTAGTTAGTAGATTACTCAGCCCAAGATAAGTCACAGCTCTTTTATGGGATTTCAATAGGGGAGACCAGCCTGTGCTTCAACATGCAACTCATTAGCTGTTTAAATGCAGCTTCTGTGCCAAATCTGCATGACACGAGTAGCAGCAGGGTGGTCTTGGCACAGGGGACAGTGGGTGGATCTAAATATTCAACAGTTCAAGCATGCAAGCTAATAGCCTGTTGTGGAAGCAGACAGAGTATGTCAGGACCCAGTTCTACTTTCAAGCCCATCTGTCTGAGTCACTGCTGCAAGTCCCTGAAAATCCTTCCCTATGCTTTCCCAACTCTTCAGCTCTCTGAAAGCCAGAGTGTTTTAAAGTTCTCAGTCAAAATTTGGCCATGATTTCAGTGATGCTGTAAATCAAAAAGGGTTGATAATTTCTTTGCTATTGGACAAGGTGTTTTGTATTTCACAGAGAATCAAGTTTTAACGTTTCTACAAACTCCTTATGTAACATGTTTTCCCCCTTCCTGCACAGCTCAGCATAAGAGTTGTTGAAATTTTTCCTTCTATGCACAGGAAGGGTTAAGTCTAAGAGTCAGGGCACACTCAAGGCTCTTTACATCCTCTCTGTGACTACAGGCCTCACTTCTCAAAATCTGTGTTCCTCAACTCCATGCTGTTCCTTCACCACTGCAGAGGACACTATATCCATTCAGGTCCTTGGCGATTGTTGAACTTTGCATGGAAGTCTGATGGCAAGGATGCCATTATACACCTTGCAAGCAAATAGCTACAAAACATTGTCTCTGAATACACTGTAGGCAAACCTCACTCTTTTTTGATTTGATGGGGGAAGGGAGTGGGAAGAGAAACAAACAACCCTGAAGTTCCCAGTTTCCACTCAAGAGCAGCTCCGCCGAAGACAAGCCAATTGTGAAACATCTTAAGCAGATGGGCTGGGTGCAGTTTGCCAGAGAGGTTCCGTGTTGCCAACACAAACAGGTCTTTTGTAGGATTCATCTTCTTGGACAGCTAATCTATAGTCAAACTACCACTACCTGTGAAAATTCACTTTGGTGCAACAGACTCCCATTAACATTGTTAGAAGGCTTCTCTGTGTGTATTTGAAAACTCCCACAATTGAACCACCACATGAATAACCTATAACTCAAACTGCAGCAGCCAGAGAATACCGAAAAGTGAAATACTAGAAAACTAAGCAAGCATGAGTTCCGAGTCCACTTTGCAGCTTTGTCTAGTTGTTCCCGCCTATTTATGTGGTCAGTAACAGTGGAAAAGCACAAGAACCTAGAGTCAAAACAGCTAGTATAGAACAGCGCTCAAAAGGAATAACTTGCAGATAAAGATATTTTTACATGGAAGCAACACGGACATAAAACCAGCAGTAAAACGCAGCTCAACATGTTTAATTTCTGTCTTCAATGCATACATTATTTGGAGAGGGTTGCCTCTGAACTGGTTACTTGTTTAAAGTAATTTTAGTGACAGTACATAATCTCTACAGAATTAAAAAAGCATCTCTTTGTTAGTCTAAAAGTTGGTATTTTTTTCTTTCATCCTAACAGAAGTATTCCTTTAAAATGTACAATCTCAGAGCCTTTTTACCAAAGATATTGTTAGCACACATTTAGCAAAACGAAGCAATGTAGGTATCTAACAGCACCACTACTAGATTCTGGTAATTCCAGTTTGAGTAACTACCTGGTAAGCAAAGATCAGTCCACTTAACTTATACAAGACACTGTCCCTCCCCCTCTTTCCAGTATCAGCTCTTCCAAGAGTTACCTAGTATTATGCAAGTTAGTATCAATACAGAGATAGCATAGCAATTACTCAAGAGGGATTGGGCTGCTTGCAATGAGACTTGGACTTTTATATATACAAAACATTGAATTCCTCTATCAGCTTTAAACTTAAAAACCATAGCAATCCTACAGTAGTTTCCATGTGGAGTAAAAGCAAATGACAGTAAAAGAAATTTACCCATTAGGGCATAAGCTGATCACCTGGGACACTTTCGGACGGAATTCCTCCTTCCCAACTTGCATTTTCTCAGTGGGCAACTGCCCAGTTAGCCAAGTGTGGGAGAAGACCTGGGAGAGGGGAGAAGTGCCATCCTTTTCTCCCCACGCACCCCAGCATTAGGCATGGGGTACTGCTGCAGCCCAGATATCTAATGGAAGCAGCACAGTTCCCCTGTTCCTCCCACTTCTGCCTTGAATCTGTCTTCAGAGGAAAGCTGTAATAGGAACAGCCATGGTACTGAGCCCCCCACAGCAGGAACTGTTAATTTTTCCTTTAATTGTGAAACAATCCACTCCTATTAAACAAGTCCAGTAACTACCAGTACCATATGCACATCAAACTCAGGTCAAAGCGAGTATGACCAACTATAGCCTTTTATTAGGAAATACAGGCAAGTCTGCTGTCTGGGAGAACTGACATATAAACCCACTGCAAGTGTTTTATACTGCAATTTTTTTAGTTACTGTTTATGTGGAACAGCTTTTGAGGAAAGCATAAAGGCAGCACTGAATTGACCCACTCTGTTCTTTGCCTTCCCTCCTTCTCTTGCATTACTCTGTCCCAAACATTATTTTTACAACAACTATATAGCCACACGCCAAGTCCTTACAGAATGAGGCCTTTGAGGGAACTTCTCTTCACTGAAGCCCAGAAATGGCTAACATGAACATTTGGAAGGTATCTTTCCAAAAAGCATTCAAGCTCTACCCCTTTACCATCATCCTCTTAGATGCTCACACACCAAAAATATGCAAGTGTAAAATTTTTACTAGCTTAACTGCACATGTTTCAGAGCAGGAAGAAAAGTTACAACAGGTTGAGGTTTCATTTGGGTTTCCCCATAAATGAGGAATCTTAATTAAGCAAAACCAAATTTGGATGGCATTGAAAGAAAAAAACAAAATTGGTTTGCTCCAGACCCAGGCAGTAGTTTCTAAAAGTGTATTATATGCATACTGTACCAGGCTTCCTCAGCTAACACCATCAAATGGTACCATCCACATCAAAAATAATCATTATCTGCTCCCAGCATAAGACTTGGCACATACACTGGAGTATCTTATTGAGAGAAACAATGTTGTCCTTGAGGAGCAAAGCTTTGCTGCTTGTAGTAGGATGTCAGACTACATTTGTCAGATTAATATGCTTCTTACTATTCCTCTTGATTTTAAGGAGGATTATACAATCACATTTTATGAAAGATTCCTCATTAAAGTGTTATCCTGTGGGTGCTAGTGCACTATTACTTCCAACTGAACTCTAGTATTTAATGTTTGTTTTGGAAGACCTAGCTGTCTTAACAGCCACAGGGCATTTCAATAATCATATAACAAACACTACTGCAGGTTACTCTTTAATCCCTTGTGAGTGAATGAGTAAATTCTTGTCCATCTATCACATAATTACACAGCTCTGTAGTTACTGCCAGAAAAGTACTGTAAATCATAAAGGAAAGACATCTAAGAATAAGAAGAGCTGTTCCAGGAAGTTGAAAATGTTTACTCAGATTAATTTTTTCCTCCATTACCACAAAAAAGCAAGAACAACAGACACTTTTGTTTATTTATAAGCCATCAACAAAAAATGAGAGATTTTTATTTACATATGAATATTTAAGACAAGTCCTCATGGACAGTTTCAGTGTGCCTTCATTTATCTCTCTTTTCCTCTCCGAAAGTTTCAGAACTCTAAATTAATCACCTTCCTGCCTCATACTTATTTCCAAATGGGTAAAACACAGGTACAAGCAAGTTTTAAAGCCTGTGGTTCCTCCCCACCCCCACCTTCCCGAGTTGCTTGTGGAGGTTTTTTGGGTGGTGTTTTTTTTTTTTTATTATTTTAACCTCTCAAAACATACTTTCTGCCTTTCCATTGAAGATTTAAGAGCTGCACAGTATCCTACCCTAATAAGCGTTTTTCTTCATGGAGAGGACTTAAGATTGCTTTCTGAATTTGGAAAAGCTGGGAAGAGAAGCATTCCAGGATGAATATTCAATTAAGTGGAAACTGACAGCAAAAATTACTACTCCTTCACACTGCAGGATAGATTTGAAATGTTTACAGATAATAAGAAACACTAATAACTACACTTTGTCACTGTGCCATAGATGCTGTTATTGAGTAGTAGGTTCAGTTTTGGTAGAATGAGGATAATCTTCTATCCCAGTCAAGGTTTTAAGTTATGATTGATACACACTATTTTTTAATCCATTCCATGGTGCTCCCAAAGGTCAAGTATATAGCACACACATTCATTCAGCCACCAAAAAGACCCTGTTGTAGAGCATTATAGCTTTGGTCTAACCAAACTACAGTGTGGTTTGATGCCACCCAGTCATGATTCAGCAATATACTTCAAGGACCTTTTAAGAATTTAAAAGCATTCTGAATTTTTACAATGCTTAAATGATTTGAATCCTTCAGTGAAAGCACCAGCCTTTTCCATAGCAGCATCCACTATTCTACGTTACACTAGCTTTAGATCGCTTCTGCATTGCCCAGGCAAGTTAGCCTTACCTGAAACTTTAACTGTAGCCTTGTTTAAGCTTCAAATCAGGATAAATGTAAATACAGAAGGCTTGCTCCATCATCAGTGAAGGGAAGAAAAGCTATCCAGGCTAAATTAGAGGGGAAGATTTGAATGTGACTCACTTTACCAAAGGAAGAAAGGAGATAGCTAAGAAGGTTAAACCCTTGCCCAATTCTTGCAGAGAAAAATACCCATTAGATTTCCTACAAAACAAGCAACTTCCGCCACCATCTGCACTGTCTTGTTACACATAATTTCAAGGAAGAGACCACTCTTAAATAGCCTTCACCATGAATATCTAAATTAGAAATAAGTCCTTTCTGACAAGGATCAGCAGGAGTTTGACTGCAGTGCAGGTACGCAAAGTAGCCAAAAGGCCAGATTTACACAAGGTACAATCTCACACAGCACACACACATCCTGAGAGAGAAAGCAGGTAGGCAAGGCAGAAGTTGTTTCATTATCTCTGCACAATCAGCAGGTTGTTTCTGTGAATACTCTTGTGTACACAACCCTTGCATGTTATGCTACGATCATTAATTTTTTATGTATTGCCAAACAAGTCCTACGACACGTCTGCTAGGAAGGAAGTCTGAGGAGGTTACAGACTAGATTTATTCTAAAGAAGAAAACTACTTTCTGCAATCCAAGCAGAAGAACAAAACATGCTTAACCAGATTTCCAAGCACGAGACAATTAACCTATTGAGTCAAGTCTGCTTGGTCAAACAACTTTCAATGAAGCTGCCTGCCTCTAGAAGATTCTTTTATTGTACTGTTTTCTCCCAAGGACAATTATGCTGAATTTCAAAAAGAGGAAGGCTTGGACAGTGTTGTCAAGCAATTCTCTCAGCAACTATGTGCACAGCGCTAAGCTGGTTTCCTGTATAAGTTATGGGGTTAATTTACTTTAAGACAGAAATAAGTACCTGGGACGGTACAATGTGCATGTGTGATCAAGAGTGCAAGGGAGAATTTAAACACCCTAAGTTAACATAATAAAGAGTTCAGGAAATACTGCATTTCTACCTTTGTTCTCTACCAAAAGGTTAACTCGTTGCACCCCACATACCACCTTCGCTATCAAAGTAAGGGAGCAGCTTTAGGAGCCACACACAGACAAGTACCTCTGGTAGCTGACTGCCAAGACGGACCTACTGCATCAGGAACATCACTTCCTGTAACGCTGCTTTCAAGTAACAACCAGACCCACTGATTCACTTAAGATTTAATGAGATTACAGCTTGAGGTGATTTGACTGGAAACCATAAAAGTTTTAGGAGTCCATCTGCTCTGCAAAACTAATCTCACACACAAGCCCGGGTACGAGCTGACCTTTGAGAGCTGCAGCGTACTTAAGGCGGCAATCAAGTCCAATCGGTACCTGAGATGGGTGCACAGACCAGGCAAAACAAGAGATTTGCACTTTCAGGCAATGAAGAGTTTTCATATGCATCACTACCCAAGGGGGAGCTTCCCAAACAATGAGCAGTCTTTTCTTTATGAAAAGGAGAGCCACCTCGGGGTTCTTTCCCCGCCATTATCACACCATTAACAGCAAATGCAAACTGTATTGACAATGCTTGCAAAATTGCCGGTATTGCAAAAACCAAATGCAATATTCACCTCGTGTGTATACACAAGAAATCCATGACAAAGTACTCTGGAGCAGCGCTTACCCAAAAAAAAAAAATTAAAAAAAAAGGAAAAAAACAAAAGGAACTTCCTAATCACACTAAAAGGGTAAGTCACCGCTGCTTTTCACCTCACATTACACTTCTTCCGATTCCCCTACCCATGATAAGCACATGTATTTTCAAAGAACCAACAGGTTATTTTTCTGATATTTCCCAGAATCAGAGCAAACACTGAGTTTTCTTCCAGTGGGGGGGAAAAAAAAAAACCAAAAAACACTTATTTGGAGAGATTAAAGGCAGAAGAGGGGAAAAGAGCTACTGTTTTGTTATTTTTTACAGACCCATAAAATAGCAGCATTTCAGCGAGGTTTCTGTTAATATACTTTAAGTCTAGATGGGGATATTTGTCCCAACATTCACACGTTGTTATTCTAAACCTGACCTTGCTGGCTGTAGAAGAGTCAGTATCATTGGAGAGTGGTAGTTTGTTGAATAAAAAGTAGGTGCTGTTATTTTTCCTTCCCCTCCTAGGCCGAGATGTTTTGTTGTTTTGTTCTCACTTCAGTAACAGGCCTCAATATGCAAGTTACATCTGGAAACAGACAAAAGCCAACTGCCCAGCAGTATTGGAAAATTAAAACATTGGGTCAGACTCAAACGGACTAGGAAGCCAAAGGTCAAAGCAGCATTAAATCATTAGTTTCCCAGCTGCCACCAAGGCATGGAGTTGACCTTTGATTTTGTAAGAAGTGGTCCAAGCAATTTTCTGGTGGCAATATGGGCAATCTGGCACAGTGGAATATTATGCTTGAAAGGGGTGGGTGGGAAGGAAAGAGTTTAAGGTCTTGCAGGCAAAGATTAAGCTAACTTTAATCTCTCTAAACCAAATTTACACTGTGAATCTGTAAGTGTAAATAATTAATATTAAATTATCAAGCTTTAAAGAAAAGACACTCCAGCATTTGAATCATTCAAGTATCTTTCATTCATCCAGCAGGGAGAGCAAGCAGAACTTAAGAACATAATGAATTCACTTAAAAGGATACTAGAATATCGTACTTCTTTCCTGGAAAGAGTTACATTTTCAGAAGTTACACTTGAAAGCAGCTCACTTAGTTCTATTTTTAAAACAATACATTGGAGATAGAGCTCATGCTTCTTCAGATGAAAGATCACAATACTGCTTAGTCTACCTGTATCCCCATTAATGATTACTTTTTTATATAGCTGAGGTAGCAAAGGCAGACAACATAAGAAACTGGCCTTTGCTTGCTTTCTTTTGCCTCCATGATCTTAAATTTCATCTGCTACTGCCCTCTGGTAATAGTTCCCAACTGATCCTTATAAACTGTTCTGCTAAATGTTTTTGTTGTGTGTGCAGAGTTCTGGTCTGGCTGCTTCCAAGTTCCTAGAAAGGGGCTGGTTTTACTGCTTGGCAAAGAGCAGCGAAGGTATCAAAGGGCTTTCTGACACAACCAAGGTACATCTGAAGAGTATGTCTGATCCTCCATTAGCAGCTGAGCACATGCACACCCACTGCAAACCAGTCCACATGCAATCAGCTGTTAAGGTATTTCTATGTGGATTTAATTAAGAACTTTCTGTGCCTATTTTTTAAGCAACTTTAAGTAATTTCTTTAGTCTAAAAGGGTCACACAAACCAGGCTTTAACGCAAGGGCAATAAAATTACAAGCTACTGTTTTCCTTTGTGACAACAGCACAAGTTGTCCAAACAGAACAGAAAGAGCTCCCCTCCCCACATCCTATGCCAGCGTCCCAGGATTAGTCATACCAGATCTTCATGTGAGAAACCAACTTGCAGCAGCAACTTTAGGCATGGACTAAGTCATATATCCAACACCTCTGATAGGGAGGCGGGAGGAGGAGAAGTATTTTCAGAGAATTGCAATTAGGCATTAACAACTTCAGTAACATACATCTGTGCTGCTAGCCACACGGATATGTTGCCCAGAGTTCTTTTATATACAATCACTCTTTTCACTAGCAGGATGAAAAGCACACTACCCGTAACACACACTTTAGTGAACAAGGATGAGCAGAAGAACCCGTCTTCCCAGACCCTTTCTTTCTAGGAAAGGTTCACGATCACACAGCCAACATAAACATAACATGTTCTCAACATACACTCTTATATACAGGTCACAGAGCTAACCACAAGAAATAAGACTTTCAAAGAACCTAACATTATAACGCTCTAACCAGTGAAAGAATATTCTGCTTTAATAACAAATACTACCAACAGAACACAAAGACCACACTGGTAATTGCTTGGAGGAAGCAACTTCAAACTTTACACATTTGGCAAGTTGAAGAGATACAGGTGGCACCAATCTCAATCCTTTCTGCAGGTACCCAATTCAGATAGGCGCAAAACAAGTAACCAGAAATCTTCCATTACAGTGACTTAAAAGACACATAGTTTCTCATCAAGACCATTCCAAGAAAAATAACTGATTTTTTTTTTTCCTAGGTTAGACTTCTGGTTTACCCACATTAAGACAAGCTAAAATTCACTACTGGAGGTAGTGAATACTTCCACACATAGAACTATTACACACATTTGATGCAGCCTGCACATGCTCACTGTTTCTTTCCTAGATAGAGGATAGGTTGTACCACTGCACATTTTCCTCCAACAGAGAAAGATCAAAGCTTACATCAGGTCTGCAAGCTACAACTTAACTCTTATGGCTGTTGCTGCACTACCTTCTATGGTCCCAAGCAGAGTATAAGTCATCACAGATTCATAAAATGGTTTGGGTTGGAAGGGACCTTAAAAATCATCTAATTCCAGCCCTCCTGCCACAAGCAGGGATACCTTCCACTAGATCAGGTTGCTCAGAGCCCCAGACAACCTGGTCTTGAACAGCTTCCAGGGATAGGGTATCCACAACTTCTCTGGGCAACTTCTTCCACTGCCTCACCACCCTCTGAGTAAAGATGTACAAAGCAAAAAAAAGAGGCCTCTCTAAAAATAGAATATAGGAATATAAAAATTCCTCACATTTCTACTTTTAAAAAGTAGTTCTCATGCAAACATGCCAGACATCAAATTACTTTTGTTTCAGACTGGATAATAAGTCTATTTCTGGAATTGGATACTGCACTGACACAGCTCCTTCCACAAAAACTTCTAAAATTCAGCTACCTGAATACCTTCTTTCCTGAAAAGATAGTTCTGTTTATTGTTTGAGCTAGAAATAAGACAGGACTATGCTCTAGAGTTCCTTGGGGGTTCACATGTACTCTCTGGACTATAAACAAGCCAAGTGCTGGCCTGGCACAGCAGGTGGTCACGTGCTCTTCAACAGAAGATGGCATGGGAGTGGAACAAGATGGGAATCATGCAAGTGGCTGACTGACTGGCCCCAATCTTGCCTCAGCCTTATTCTGACTGCCACGTGAAACTGAAAAATCTCTTCTCTGCTTGTAGTAGTAAAAATATTTTCCATTAGACCTCAATTCTCATCTCTGTAAATGGACGAGAGCCAGAACTTCAAGTTACAGTGGAAAGACAGCCTAAATCGACACCATTCACAAGAAACTCTTGGAGAATCACCAATGTAATGTTTTTTTGCAAGCGTCCAGTCTCAATGATGAAAACAATTTTATATATGCCCACACAGCGAGAGTCTGAACAAGTCAAAAGACCTTTTTTTTTTTTTTTTGATTGAACAGGCTAGTAACTGCCAACACAGTCCATCAAGATAACACACAAAAAGGGTATAGAGTATTATGCAACTGCCCCTTTCCACACCCCAACTGAAGGGGCCCATTTGATATCAACCAATGACAGTAAGGGACCCTGTAGCCTTCACAGGGAAGCTTAGGGAAGAGAAAGACAGACCTCTTGGGGGCTGGACCACGGGCAAATAAGAGGCCCCCTTCTGTGACTGCACGGTCCT
This sequence comes from Oxyruncus cristatus, assembly GCA_013399855.1. NCBI lineage: Eukaryota > Metazoa > Chordata > Aves > Passeriformes > Cotingidae > Oxyruncus > Oxyruncus cristatus. Next base: position 295,450 of record VXAY01000179.1, read on the forward strand.
CCTCATCTTTGCTACTGTGTCCCTTATCACTGGAGCCACATGCTAGGGGAGACCGTGGAGAGCACAACAGCCAGCAGCAGCAGCCAGGGACAACAGCCTAGACATTCGGGTGTGGTGGCCAACAGCAGCTAAAAACAACTACTTAATGCAAAGTCTTGGGCATGGCTGAAAGCACTCCCACCCCACAGAGAGAAGCTGGAAAGATGTGTGGCTCCCTGCACCTAGCACAAGACATCTCATGCACAGTGCCAGAACTGTCAGCCTGAACCCTCCTTCAGTGCAGGTGGTTTGTTTTACTTTGTCTATTACCAAGCAGACAACAGGCCCACTTCCATTTCTACAGAGGTGTTCCTGTGAAAGATCTTGCCTAACACCATAACAAAAGTGTCAGTAATGACAAACATGGAGCTGTATCTACTAGGAGTTATCCTGTATTATCTCAGAATTTTTGCCTCCAAATCCTTTGTGATGCACACAACTCAACAAAGTGGTGGTTTGTTGTGTGGTCTTTTTGCTAGGTCCTAACATGCAGCTCTGGGAAGTGAGAAGACATTACTAGCTATCATAGTTTTTTTACTGGGAGGACAATCCCACAACACTACTTCAGGGCAGGAAACAATGGAATTTGGAGGTTCCTCCAAAACCAGCAGTTAACAGAAGCTAGTAATTCCCACAGCTTCAGGAACAAAAGGCTATTATATCTCATGCTCAGACTCCATGGGTTTAGTCCACAGGACTATGAATTAATCACCAGACAGAGTTTCCAATCTATTTGCTTTTGATAGGACAACCATATCCAGTTTTACTTTCCAGCTCATGGTCTACTTACTTCTAGGTTTGTCATTTCTGCTATTCAGTAATCTGTGCTCAGGTCTATGCATTGTCAGTCACATGGCTCAGTGCCCTTTGGAGCCATTCTGAGTCTCAACTGGGGTACAAAGATGAATCCCCAGGTAGCCCAGAGTAGCACAAAGTACTCCTGGGAATGGGTACAGCCACTTAGCATTCCTCTGATCCGAGCAAGGCCACGCACCTATAACAGTTTATCAGCCAGCATCACTGTCCAGAGATACAAGGGGGGTTAAATGATTTATTTCAAGGAGATATTAAGTCTTAAACACGGCCAAAAGTGGAAGACATGCAGCCTCACAGAAAGAGGTTCAACGAGAACAGGAAGCAGACCTCTGCTTTTATCCCACTGGCTTTCTTCAGCTTAACTCTCTCCGTTGGAGCTGCTAACACCTTAGAAAAAGAAGCACAAGCCACAGCAGGCTTCTCAAAAGCCAGATCACACTTGCACACACTGGGTCAGAAAAACTAGGTCAGGCAGAAGTGAAATTTGAAGTCTAGAGAGGTCTGCTCCTGGGAAGTTTGGTTCAGCTGCCATCAACAGGTATTAGGGGCATACAGGGACCAATGGGTGATTCAAACAGAACAAGTATTCCTTTCTGCTACTGATATAATCTGGGACTGGCTGGCAGCAGACCCTTGAACCTTAAAGTCAACAACTCCCTTAGAGGCGTAACAAAGATGTTGTCAGTGAAGACAAACACAGAGCTTTCTCTACGAGGAGGTACTCCATATCATCCCATAAATACCTTCCTCTGCTAGCATTAAAAAAACTAGAGGGAAATTAGGAGTCACGTGCAGTATTCTTGACACTGCCTTACTTATGATTTAAATGCTGCACAAAAAGATTAATATAGTGTTCTAATCTGGTAGATCAGTAGCTGAAAACCTCAGCTAGGTAAAGCTTTAAATGTGACCTTTGTAAGCAAAGCTGATCTTGCAGGAAGTCGCATGCCCCAAAAAATGTAATTCCTTGAAACAGGCACTCAAGATGCTTGAGATCTGGAGCTAATACATACCAGGAAGGGATTTCTTTTCTTGGGAGAAGGGAGGAGCCAGGCAGGAAAAAAGGAATAAAGCTTACTAAGAATGTTAACAGCAGACATTATATCTAATTTCTTTGCATTCCTTCCCCCCTCCTTTTCCTCCCATTTTTAAAAAACAGGAGCAAACTTGTGAGTTAAGGATTCTGATCAATGCAACATGTTAGGAAAAGAGAGCAGGAGGTCAAGAGGAAATGATTAATCCTGTGCAGAAGACTGGCAGGATGGGTCCTGGAATGGCTTACCAGAACAATGCCCCCACTAATAAGCAGGTCAAAAGACCCTTACAGTGAACAGAAGCCCTAGTTACACTGTACATTAATATTCTTCCCTTAACACTAAGTTACATTTGTTCATTAAAGCCAGATTCAAAAAATCCCAAGTATTGAACTAGAAGACAGGTGAAAAGTTGTGGTGCCAGACACAAGCAGCAAATCTGACAGATAAAGGATCACAACAACTCCAAAAGTGTTAAGAGCCCCATTCTAAAATGGTATTTGCAGAAGGCTCTTGTAAACTGAGGGACAAGGCAAGATTTTACAGACTTTGTGCTCAGCTCATGCAGGAGGCCAGTGCCTCTACTTGGTAACGACCGCTCTTCTGTTAGCGGCATAGCTTAATGTGCTGGGGGAAAAAAAGGAGCACTTTCATTGCAGGCAATACTTTGGACTTGAAGACTCATGTGGTTCAGGGTTTACTGCAAGAGATAGCTCTTAGTCCTATGGATACATGGTATCAAACAGAAGCTCTGCAATCATGCGATATTTTAAGTTTCAGGTAATTATCTCAATGCCACACCATTTCTCCCCTCCAGTTTAGTCAGCATTACTATCTCAGGACTGCACTGCGGATGCAGTAAGGGGAAGCCAGCGCTACTTCCCAAGCATTTATCTGTTCCATAATACAGCACCCCGTACAACCTCACAGATTTGTGTTCACAAATACACAGCGGATGTTTCACAGCTGCTTGAAGCCCTTTGCTTGGTTGGCCCAAGCAAACCCACCTCTTCCTGAACCACCACCCTATCAACATCCCCCCAATTTAGACATGTCCCTCGTGGAAGCATCAGCACGCTGTAGCGCCACCAGAGAACTAATCTGAAGACTAAGCAGAATGAAGTCAGCTCAGTTCCCTAATGCAGCCTGTTGTACCGCTGCTGGCGAAGTGACAGGAATACCTCCACAGGTGTAAAAGCTCGTGCTGATGCACAGCAAGTGTTGGGAAGAGCCAGGCCGAGAGGGCCGAGGGCCGGCGCGCCCCTCCTCCCCGGCACAGCAGCAGCAGCAGCAGCATCGCCCTTCGCTCGCCGGGGCCACCGCAGAAACACCGCCTGGAGGAGCCAAGTGGTGGGGCGGGAACGCCCTCCGGCAGCAGCAGCAGCAGCAGCATCGCTGATTGCCTTTGTATCAGCAAACAGCCTCCATTTTGAGGAGCTGGAGGCGTTCAGGGCAGGCTGGAGAGGCCAAATTTCAGCTGCCAACGAGGAGGAATAAAAATGGCAGATTCGTATTGGCGCTTTCTGGCACAGGGCATGGTTAATGCCTACAGTGTTCCCCCCAGCTTTACACTACTCCTGTGTGTAGTGCATATTTATCTCCCCACCCCATGCCAGAGGAACAGGGCTCACACAGAGCTACGTATAGGCCAAGTACAGGGCTTTGGCAGTGAGACCAATGCTCACAAGCGTGATATGACAAACTCAAAATCCCTCAGCTTTTACCGAATGAAAATTGAAGCAAGGGCTAGTCATTAATACGTTCATCCACCCTCTACACCCCATTTTTTTTTTGAGGGGAAAGCTACAGCTTATTCACAAGAGTGTTAAGACTCAACATTCTTGGATAAGACAAAAATTTTGATAATGCACATGTCAGCTTGTGCCAGCACTGTTAACCCCACCAGTATAGGCACAGTTAGGCAGGCACAACCCATTTTAGTTTGTGACCTCTCTCAGGTGTGCTGTGAGCCAACAGATGTTAGGCCACTATTTTTTATTAAATCGGTGAAATAAATTAAAATGTACTCCTTTAAGTCTGGAGGAAATTGAGTCAGAGTTATTAAATTCATTCTTCACAGATCAGCTTCCCTATTTAGTCCACCTTTTCACATTTTAAAAGCACTCCTTTAGTTTTAGGCCTAAGCTACTTGTACTACAACAAATCCTGCAGCAGTATGAGACTGCCTTGAAGCAGAGTCTGTCCCTGCAATGCATCCTAGACCTGTGCTTCAGAATCTTTGTTCCCCAACACAGGTAGAAGTCACCTCAGGGTTGGGTACGGTTATACGTCTCTGCACAGAATCATAAGCCAGTTTGCAGCAACACAAGGTCAATGGAAATTAAAGCCCCAGCAAGCTGACTGTATTACTGCACAAGATGCAGGAAGTAACACAGGACAACCCCAGGTGGCTGGTTATACATGCCAAATACAAGGATGTTAAAAAGCCAAATAATTGTTATCTGAAGCTCAGTGCACATGCTGAGTTCAGCGCAAACATCCATTTTGCTCTGCCTCCCCACACAAAGGCCGGGAAAGTGGGATTCCAAAGTTCGAGCACTGTTACTTACTGCAGAGGAAACACTGAAATGAAACCCGGAGAGTCTCATTCTAGCAACATTTCCACAAAATTTAAAGGGCAGAGTTCTTAGACACCCAAGTCACACCAGTAATGTGCCAACTATCCAGGTTGCATCTCCTACATATTTATTTTTTTCCTTATTCCATGACTCTTTAAAATCACCACAGCGAACAGTAAAATAGAGGTCATACATCCGTAACTATTTACTGCCGTATAGGCCTATTAAAAACGAAATGGCCAATAAGTTCTTGAAACAATTAAAGTACTAGTAACCATTACTTAATCAAGGGGTAAAATGAACTCATAAAAGAACAATTTCTTCTGCTGCTGTTTGTTTCTCCTCTGTTCCCTGCAGTTCATTATAAGAAGCGTTTTCACGGGTGGGGGGTGGTAAAAGGACTACTAACCAAAAGTTAGCACCTCCACCTTAGACACACAGGTTGTGATGCAAAAACATCAGCATGTTCTCATGCATTAAGACAGTCTCCTCCTATTTTGTGTGTAACAAGATATCGTCACAAGGGCAAATCTATTTCAACTGTGGCTGGATTTTATGAACAGGATCAAGTTGCATGACTTCCCCCCACCCAGCTGATGAACCTTGAAAAAACAGAACCACCACCCCACAAGTTTATAACACAGTTCTGGAGTGGTATTGTTCCAGCCTTCATCCTGCACTTCAAAAGTATTAGAAAATTCCCCCCAAAATAGGAACTACTCTGTCCTCCATCTGCCCCACATAATTACTCTTTCCTTGACAGTCACCATCTTTTTCACCCAATTCCCACAAAACATCAAGGAGTGCTCAGGCCCAAAATCAGTTTTTAATGTTGTCCCTTTCAATGCAAGCACAAAAGCTCAGTCTGCTGTCAGTGCAAGCATTTTATGGAGTTGCAAACCTCCAAATTCCACCCAGAGTCACAGTATCCTCTTTGAAACTTTTCCCAGTAGCTGTCTTAAAGCAAGAGCCCATAAAGAGTTTATTTCATCAAACTGGAAGTTGTATGAGAGAAAACAGTCAGTGAACACCACCATATTTAACTCGTTAGACTTTTCAAATGTTTTGGATTTTGACTATTTCAGGGAAAGAGGGAAGAGAAGGCATTTTCCAGCACTAGCCATGATTGATTTAAAAACAGTTTAGGGAAACAGGCAGAAGCAAGTGCAGGGCTTCCTTTCAAATTTGAAAAGAAACATATCTTGTTGTTGGCCCTCCGGTCACATTCAGTGCTGTTTTTCCTTAGGACCATCTAAACAAGACAGATGTAGCCAGTATCCAGGCAGCAGCTGAAGCCTGAGCACTAGAAAGGCACTCTGGGGTGGGGGATGGAAGGGAAAAGAGGGAGAAGAGAAGGAGGAAGCCATTTGGCTATAAAAAGGATCTTTCTTTCCTGTTGAAATGCAATGGTGAAGAGTGTCAAAATGGCTTAAGGGTGGGGAGGTCAAACATGTTTTGAGATGGTAAAAACTCTTAAGCTTTGTCAAAAAGACTGAAAAAAAAATCCTTAAGGTAGACGTTTTTGTTCTTCCATTCAAAATACTTAGCCATTATAACAGCTGCAAGAAATTCTGAAATTTCCATTATCTGTTCACTTTTATCACAAATTAGCCAAAACTATTAACATTTTATCCTCATGGATCTGCCACTACAGAAACACTTCAGAAAATTACTGTTTTCCAGTAATTATTAGATACACCGTATTTGACAATCCTTCCACAGTCCAGCAAGCCTCCATTTAAAAGTTACTACAGCTTATACAGGATGACTGACTCTGCAAGAATAAGGATGCTGAAAAATAGACACTAAATAGTGCCTATTAATGCCACAGCACCAGCAAAATACACCTTTAATCTGTATGCCTTCAAAACTAAACACAACACAGGGGATTTTTTTTCTGCTGAACAAAAATATTATAGCAACTTCTGGACTGTCCTATTTCTCGCCATTTAAATCCAACAATGAAATTTCAGCTGTTCTAAAACCTTGATTTATGAAGCGAAACAACTAATGGTGTTTACTACAAGTCAATAAGTGAGAGAAGGCTTAAAGCTTGTATAGGAGCTTTCACCTTTTTCTATTTCTTCACTCTAAGATCTGCAAAAAGGAAGCATATACCTTGCACAGTGAAGCCTTATTTGCTATGGCTACAGAAAGTCTTAAAACAACTGCAGCTTATTTTCTAGGTTATACTGCAGTAATACAAGAGTCTAGGACCTCCTTTTTTTTTTTTTAACTCAGGATAAGGAATTTATTCATATAAAATAAGAGCCACTGGCACACAGATGGGCACCTCAAATCCCCCTCCTCTCCTAGGAAGCCTTGCTCTCTCTCTCAGGCCAGTCACCCAGGTTGTGTTCTATAAAAGGTTGAACAGCTCCCACAACCCACTTCAAACCACTATCTCAGAAGTTAGATTTAAAAGTTCACGCACAGGAAACTGGATTTACACCTGCCTCATTTTTGAGGCATGCATACAACTAGTACAAAAGTGCAAAGCTCCACCATGACCTTCCACCCCCACACCTGAAGGGGCTGGGGTAGTGGCTGTAAGAAAGACTACCTTTGGGAAAGTGTTTTGAGCTACAACTTATAAACAGATGCTGGAAACCCAGATCCTCTCTCCCCATTATGGAGCTTAAGTTACACATCAAGGAATTCATTCCAGTTGCTAATACAGAAGTCAGGATGTTGTTAGCATCCTGACAATCCCACTTAACCACTGAAGTCCTCTAATGTTCTGCACACACCTTTGTCAAGTTTCTACATTCCACTAAAACTTCCTGCTTGAGGTGGGGATTACCCTAGCTTCTGCTACAGCCCTTTGGGATATGACTGTCACTGCTTTGCACCAGAACTGTTCTATGGGAAAAGTCCTCTGAAGTGGCACATCAGACTTCTCTCTCACTTGGGTAGGTTTAGGTAGGAATTCTTCCCAGCACTGACTGGATTGGCTTGATAGAGTGAAAGCCAGCATCATGGGTATTCTTCAAGGTCCATGTCATATCTGGCAGGTTAGAAGCAGCCACCCTTCCGTATGTATTATTAAGAATAAAGTTCACTGCACAACCAGAAACATGTGACCAGCAGCAACACACTGCATGGTTATAGAAAAAGACAAAGCTGCTTACAGCAAAAAAAGGCTTCTGGGTGGAAGCATAACTTCCCTCTTAACAGGGAAGTGTTCTGGAATTAAGGGTTAATTACTATAACCCCATACAGAATAGGTAATCCTTAAGCCGCAGTATTTTAAACTACTCCTCAAGCCAGCTTCACTAAAACGTATCAGAAACGCAGTCAGAACCCAGCCTTCTTTAACCAACTCTGCAGAACTCGGCATTTGATCAACTTCGTTTTGACCAAAATCAAGTAAATGAAGATCAGTAGAAAATACTTGATCAAATCTCTTTAAAGGGCATAAAAGGTGAATCCCATTGTGCCAGACATTACTTTCAGATGCCAATACTGTTGCCAAATTGTCTGGTGAGCTGATCTAGTAAGGGCAGAAGCCCATCTCAGCTCAGTATATTTTTAAGCAAGGTGTACTCAAATGGGTCAGACTTGAGTCACTCAATCAAATAGTACTCCATATTCCTTTTGTTCCAGGCTAGAATCAGTAAATAATTTGGATCTCCATACAAATTCTTAAGTCTAAAGTATGTTATATTAAGACTTTCACTACACAACCACCTGTATTATTCAAATAACACAGTATCAGAAAACATCTCAAGAAATTACAAAATTGTTTAAAAAGGTCAGGACAGGGAGTAGCCAAGAGGTGGCAGTGTTTCTATCTGGTAAACAAGAAAAGGACTAATTGTTTATAGCATTCTAATAGGGTAGGAAGTCAAGAGACATCAAACAGCAATATACTGCAAGAGGCAGTTTTTAAACTGCTTCTCTCCCAGCTTTCAGCTGGAGCCCAGTTAAACTGAACAGCCTCTTCAGGCACTACATCCAGCTCTTGGTTCAAGCAATTGCCTTAAAAAGCAGCAGTAGTATAGTACTACAAATATTCAAATGAGGAGTTGTTGATGTTTCTAGAAGGTGGCAATATTTCAGTACCTTACCAGGCTTCCATAAATGAAAGCATTGTAAGAGTCTGCCTATGCAGTTGTTGAGGGCTTTTTAATTGATAAAGAATTTTCAGATTTACAATATAAATTGTAGCTTAGATTTAAAAACAAACAAAAAAAAAAGAAGAATAACTGCATAAATCAGTACTTAAATTTCACTTGGCATTTAAGCTAGCCTAAGGAAATCCCAAGACTGCCTCACCTCTGAATTTTTAACATGGTTATTGAACACTGGAAGATGAAGTTTCAGTTCACATGTTCAGTGCAAAGGTCACAAGCTCTGCAAGACCACGATCAGAAACATTCCAGGGCAGTGTTGCTTAATTCATGGCAACAGCTTTATTTAACAAAAGCACTCGAGGAATGGTTTCCCTCCATAACTCCATATGGGATCAAACATGAAACAAGTCAGCTTATTTCAAGAAGTGGCTTCTCTGACCACAGGAGCACTGGGTGTTTTGAGAATTTGTTTTGGCTGGTTTTGTTTCTTTTTGTTTGTTTAAACTTCGATTTACAAAGACCTTTCATTCTGAAAGCATTTTCACCTAATTGTAGCAGTAAAAGAGCCATGGCATACATATTTGGCAGGAACATCTCCCCTGCTTGGAGAAAAACAGATGCATGAAATGGGGAAAAACAACCAACACAACGATATTCTGACTGTCACTGATCTAGGAAAGTATCTTCCAACAACAGCCATTTGCTCTTAGGGAATGGCTGGCAGCAGTTTGCTTGGGTTAGACAGGGGTTTCTGAAGATGAGTTTCCTTTCTAAGATAATTAGTATTTTTTATCATTTCCCATCAAGCTGATCAAAAGCTTTTGCTATTTCATATGTGCATCTAAAACAACTTACTAGATTTAGAGCTGTGGAAGTCACCTTGGATTATTTCCCTTCACTTCCTCCCTCCTTAAGCAAGGGACCTCAAAAGTGTCTGTCTAAGTATCTCTGCCACAGAAGCCAAATGAAAAAAATTGCCCACCTATATCCAAAATGAAAATCCACTAACACAGGCGCTAAATATTTCTGTACACGTACCTTAGGAAAATTCACACAGGAAGCTCTGGAGTAAAATCGTAAGCCACAACACAGAATGAGATAATTGTTCTCAAAGGTAGGAATAAACTGAATTCTGGTCAGTTCCTCAAGAACTGACAACTAAAATACAGTTATAATGAGGATATACTCATCCTGAGTACTTTGTCTGATTTTCATCCCAATGTAAGCCATATACAAATACACCTGAATTCTGCAAGAAGGTTAATACTGTGCTCTCATATACTGAGGAATACCTGGAAAAAAAAAAACAAACAAGGCTTCCAAGACAGCATTCCATTTCAGTGAGTCTCATCTGCTGACAGTACACTGGGATAGCATGCAGTAATTTCAGCTGTAAAGTATCACTTCTTTTTTATTTTGGTCTTTGTTTTAACATGCAACACTTCCTCTTTTCAATCCATGCCCTAGCTAATGAAAAGTGTTTCCTTCTATGTTTCCTCCCTGGATGGCATTAAAATGAATTTAAGATTCAAACAATAAAGATATTGATGAAAATACTGTTTTCTCCTCTAGACAAGATGATATTACATTCCATGCATTATATGGTACTTTCAGTTGAGACCATAATTTTTTCTGTTGCTTATATTAGTAAACTAAAATAGCATAAGACAGGACATCTTCAAGGCTTTCCTATGATAATTTTAAAATTAAAATGGAAGGGTACCCTGGGGACCAGTTACTTTAGAAATATATACTAAACAGCTTTCTTTTTTTTTTTTTTTCCTGAAACTTCTGTATTGAACATTGGTAAAGACAAAACAGCAGTTCTGACAGGAAACTGGTTCAATACATTATTCCTAGATTGATTAACTGTCAAGATTTATCTTTCATTTAGGAAAAAGATAAGTCAGTCTTACTATGCTAGCCAAACCCTCATAAATACTATATAAAAGTGATGTTTACATACATATACTGACAATATATAACAAAGACAAATGAATAGCAACAGACAAAAAAAGCACATTACTGAACAGCTGAGAGGCATGAACACTTTCCATGTTTACACAGTGACTTGCACTAGATGTTTAGTCACAAGAATGCTTTCTAAAGAAAAGCACAACTATGGCTTTAACCAAAAATTCATTCAAAGTACACATTGTTTAATTTCCCTTTCAAAGATTCGGTTGTTCAGTGTAAGGCAGAGCTGGGGAAGGAAAAGAGATGGACCTGTTTGAAAGCCAGAAAGGGAACTTCACTACTTTTTCTCCTTCGCTATAGGATCTTCAGCTGCAGGACTTTGCTACCTCCGTCGTCCAATGACTTCAGTGAGCCTGGCAGTGGCTTCTTTTCTCCTAAGATTTGAGCCAGTTCACCCCACTGTCAGTGCACAGACGGGTCAGATACAGAACACAAGACTCCCTGGAGAAGGCTGAAGTAGAAAAGAAATGCGCGTTTAGATAATAACTGATACCTGTGCCAAAGCTAGTGAGGCAACTAGCTGAGTTTTGTGCAACCACCTGGCTTTGCCTGCATAGCAAACACTGTCACTTGTCTACGCCTATAATGAATACAGTTTTCTGTTCCTGTACCCCACTTGGGAGAGTCCACACCACTGAGGGGGTTTCATCAATTTAAGCTCCTTAGTGGCCCTGTTCTTTGCTGAATGGCATAGGCTGGCATTAAGAACAAGTTTCAGAAGTGATGTCATATACAGAATAAAAATGCTAACCTTGCATTTAATTTACATGGATGTTAATTAAGAGGAATGACTTCGCTGTAAGAAACTGGTTGCCAAATGAGTCAGCTGAGTAAGTCTTCCACACTAAGTTTTTTTAGCTAGGCAAGCAAATTGGAAACCAATTAAAATAAAGCTATAAGTAGTTTAACACCCTAAATTATTTCTATAACCACAAAAATTATAGTACTCTCTGAAGATAAATTCAATTGCTTGCAGCATCTAAAGACTCAGATGTAAAAATGGCTCAAGGTGATTTGAGTTGCAGTTTGTAAAAGTAAGTTCCATGTTAACACCTGCACTTTTAAATTAGAGTTCTCCTGTTTGTTCTCTCAATGTATAAAAGTTCTTTTGCATTTTTGCCTGGAGATCAAGATAGGAGCACTAGTAAAAACTGTCGGTAATCATGTACTACTTGAACTACTTCATTGACTCTGAGGCATAGGAAAAGTAATGAAAGGACTGACAAGAAAGTGTTCCAGCAAAAGAAGAGCCTTTGGATCTAAGCCAAGCCTGAGTGTATAGTATGCCACTACAAGCTTAAGTGGCCAGCCACAGAACCCAACTACTCCAGTCTTTACAAAGACATGCTGACTGAACCTATATCCAAGTCAATGTTGAAGTCTCCTACAAGAGAAAATTAAATGTACACATTATAATTACACATTATAATAATTTTAACTGAGGTGCTTCAGAACTTCTAGCAAAATCTCTCTAGTAGTTCTCTAGAAGACCTACCTTCCTATATCATAAAGAATTTTTAATTCTAAAAACAATGGAAGAGTACACAACTTGAATGCGACAGTATGTAACAACATATGCAATCAAAGCATACAATTGCTGCCTGAAAGTATTATTTCAAGAATAAGCCACTTGGAATGAAAGGCCCACATGCACCACTTCAGGTTCTGGTGAGCATCACCTTAGAAGTTTTCCACTTGTTTTTGTACAGAGACAATGAAGTTAGACTGGTTTGACACAGCTGCTACTGTTTAGCATAATAGTTCAGATTCAGAGGTTCTTACTGAACCACTTTTTGACAAGATGCAAAGATGGGATCAACATCACCTTTGCCAGAAAGGCAACAACATGCAGATTAAGCCTTTTGTTTTGACAAATCACAATCGTCTAAAGTTTATGAAGTTTATCAGATATGTATGCATTTGCATGCACTGGGAAAAGACATACAAATGGGAAAAGCACCTCTCAGGGGTGGCTGGAGGTTTGGTGTGGACAGCTCTCCAGCAGCATGCCAGCTACGCAGAGAAAGTCATCTCAAGATCCTCCAAGCCTTACTTCCCCTAACAACAAGTCTGCTTGGACTGCCCACTACCCCCCCTGCGAACCATCCCACCAACAACCCTGCAGAGTCATTCCAGTAAGGGAGCTGCGCTTCAGCGACAGGAAGCTCAAGGGTCATATGTTAGTTATCTAGCATGAGGCTCAGAGCCTTTGGGGGAAAAAAAAAAAAAAAAAAAATCAGTAATGCTAGAAGAGAGGAAGAGCTACCATGAAATAATATTGTCAATTAAATATATGTTATCTAGAATGGAGAAGGCAGACGGCACCTGAGAAAGGGCATGTTGTTACCTTTTGGGACACTGTCAGCAGGCACCATTTATTACTCTAATCCAATTTCTAATTCTGATCTTATCAATGCTTTCATGATATTGGCAGAGGAGGGATTGTTGCATCCACCCCCTCACAATTGTATCAAGCACAAGAGGGGAAGAAGGAAGGAGAGTATTAAATCTTCCCCGTTACCATTTCACTGTATACAAAACCAGAATTAGAAGCACTGGAACCTCAGTGTTCCAGAATCCACTCTGGACCACTGTTTAAGCTTTCTACTGCCAATGTCTTTATTATACTAATTTTTTGTAAATTCTTTTTCCACAAACTGTCCCTCCTTTCTTCCCAAAATATTTGGCCATCCATTTAAAAGCATTTAACAGAAGTTGACACCAAACACATTTTTTGGGACACCATTGCAGCACTGTAGCCGCTTCTACAGTAACTAGATGAGGGAAGTCATTTGCCATTTTTTTTCGGACTAGTGTTCAGTCTGTTCAAATAAATTGTGTGTTGTATCATCCATCTGCATGATAGTCTCCACGACCTACGTGCACGTCAGCGGCAGAATCACAGTTTTCATTTTCCCCTACGAATAACCACTCCTCTGATGGGAGACAGTTCTCACAAACTGTAACTGGCTTACTTATCAGTCAGTCATCAACTTAAGAAAATCTGGTTTCCAATTTGCTCATCTAGCCAGAAAAGCCGTGTTTGGGACACTCAGCCGGCTCATTTGGCAACCAGTTTCTCACAGAGAAGCTATGCCTTTCTCAAGTAACGTCCTTGTATAGATCAAGCATTCTTGAAATTTGAGTGACTTTGTCTAGCAGCCTGCAGACCCCCTTCACGCTCCAACTTCAATGTATTAAGTCTCCAGTGCCTTTGGGCACACCATATATAGCGGTGGGGGCGGGGTGTGCTGCAGGGGGGTGGAATTTAACTTAACCCTTTACCAGCATTGCTTCTAAAAGAGGGGAAAAAAAGGCGTCTTGGAGGCACGGTGCTCCTTTCCGTTCTGTAACAAAGTTTTTCTTCAAAGTAACAGACCCACTCTGCCTTACATTTACATACACTTACTAAAGCATTTTAGAACTATATAGTTGACCTCCAAACCACAGAAAGACACAGCCACAGCAGCAAGAGCCCAGGAGCTCCCTGATCACTATCTCTTGCACCCTTCAGCACCTGACAGGGCATTATTCAAGGTTACAGAGGATCAGGAATAGTAACCTTGTCAGGCGACCAGTACTGACTCGCTCACTGATTCCCAAACCACACTACCAACCTTCACACAGGACAGCAGCATTTCTCTAGTCCCTGATGCAGCACTAGGTTGGATTACTAAGCTTAAGGGCACAGCTTTCAAGCTTTGCTTGCACCCAATATTTAAGGTTAGGTCTTTTTATTTTGTATTAAGTGACAGTGTGAATAGTGGAGTAGTAAGAACCACTGAAGTAAAGGGGGAGGGAAGAAGGGGAGGATTGGAAGTTTGATAGCTGACATTTCCCCATAAATAATAGTTTGCCTTTTGTTAACCAAGAGCAGCTGAACAAAAGGCTGCATAAAATTAGTCCTGTAGCATATGTCTGCCACTCTGGACAGCAAGTATATAGACATTCAGACTGAACCCACAAAAACCAAGACAACATGGGACATGGGGAAGACACAGCAACAAGCTCCACCATTACCACTGAGAATCCCAATGAGGTTTGATTCCGGAATTTCAGGTCCCTGCAGGCCTTCTAATCCAGCCAAACACAGCATTTAGTAATTCTGTACAATACCTTAATTGGCAAAAAGTAATTTATAACAAAAAGGTAGAAGGTAGTTTACAACAGCATTGGCTATCCACAAAAATACATGGGATGAGCATGTAATATAAGCAAACAAAGAAAAGGTAAGATTTAGTAAACTTGACAGGATGCCTTTAAATATTTTGGTAACACATGGAGACCAACCAACATTAAAGGGAAAATGACGCCACACAAGTTCAGCTATTACCTTTACCTCACTAAAGGACCCTTCTCCCCTGCCAACACTGAGATTCAAAGGCAAGCAGTTGCTATTCTGACAACCCTGGAAAGCAGTGGTATGAGAGCAGCCTAGGTTTGCTTGTGTGATCTTAGCAGAGGTTATACTATAGTAACAAACAGGAGTGAAACATAAGAGATGACAACAGCAGCCTCTGGTTGGATTAATCTATTTCAGAAGTGAGTTTAAGACATTTCACATGTTTGTTTGTTCAGTAGAGTTCATTTCCACTACAGCATTCAAGACTTACTTCACAGTCCCCAAAAGTTTAAGTATCCAACTCTGAAAAGTGATCTGCATCCATTGCTAGTCCAACAAGTTTAGAAGTTGCCTCAAGCTGCCTCCCTAGTGCTGGGAGGTAACCCATTTTCTCGAACTCAGCACCAGTGCAGAGGCATATAGCACAAAGCACACAGAACTATAAAACAGTAAGTATTTGAAGTTCCCCGTTCAAGTCTTAGCCACTTCAAAAAATATTTCAACTATGTATGTAGGAAAACTGCCGACTACATATCATCCTATCCAAAAAATTCACTGAGGTTTTAAAAATGCATGTTATACATGCAAATGAAATAACAGTAATGGAGCTCTTGTTTCTTAGAGCTGAACATAGAAGTATTAATTTATTCTTCTAATAAATGTCAGTATTGCACACATGGGTACCAAATCTTACTCCTTTTCATATTATACTATACAGCTGGAGCATTCAAAGCTGGCCAACATCTTTAGTTGCTAAATAAGATTATTAGCTATGGACTCTACAGCTGAAAAATTATTTTATTGAGGATTGACAGAAAGAGAGGAAGAAAGAAGTAGCTCAGCGCCAAAAGAACTACTACTCCTGTCTTAGCCACATACACTTTCTTTTCTTCCAATGGGAGGGCAAAGGTGAAAGAGAAAGAAGAAGTTGTCCAAGGCGACACTGCAAAAAAGTTTTTGAACTCAAGTTAGAATACAGGTAGCAGATAGTATAGCTCCAATTCCTTCGCACATTTTTGATCCGTTCCCATGACATTCAAATTTGATTTAGATGCACAAGCCTAATTTGTTAGGAGGACCAAACCCATCTCATCCACACAGCCCTTCTTCAAGCACAGCCAGGGAGAGTAGAAAACGCATGGAAGGAGCTGCAGCTGAGCTCATGAGAACAGCTAAAACAAGGACATATGCTTAACATATTTTAGGAACAGGGACATCCATTCATTACATTAACCAATAGTTGCATTGCCAAGCAGTAGTCCCATTCCCATCCAGTATTTCTACACTTTAATTAAGACTTAGAATTATAGGGTAAAAGCACTAGTAAAAATTATGTACTACATAATTATGATCCAAGATTATATATGTAACTGCTCTATTGAAATTGGATTACAGCTGAAGACAATAAACCCCTTCTGTGAAATCTTATCTGTGGTAACATTAGTCTTGCATTCAGTGCATTGTTCGTCCAGCTTAAGATCTGTGCTCTCAACACATCGTGATTCTTTGTCTGATGGAAAGACAGCAACAACTTTGCAGGAAGGAAGGGAGTATGGGAGGAAAACTAGGAAGAGACAGGGTCAAGACAGTATTGAAAGAGGAATGATACCTCCTTAACTTTAAAACAGAGGAACTAGGTAGTTTTCCTCTAAGGAAGCATGGTCTAGCAAGCATGTTTACATGCTCTGAAGATTTAGCTGAAAGGAGAAACTGCTACACATGATGCAAGAGTTCGTCACTAAACTGAGGCAAAAAGTCAGCCAGATCTTCTCTGCCAGTCATGAGATACACTTCAAGACTTTGGTTTTAACAGAACTGTAGTTAAAAAACCTAATTTATGGGTATAGCTGACTAATTTCATGCCTATTTATTGTATGCACATCTCCAGTCATATTTTCTCAAGCAAGTTACTATAACCTCAGAGGTCTATGCTGCAGCCTGCAAGCATTAACACTCTTACATGTAGTATTCCTCTTAGTTTTTCAGAGACACGCTCTAAGTAAAACCAGCTCACAATAGTTGCCTGAACAGCCATGGCTTTTCTGCTTCTTCCAGTTTTTATTCACTGGAAACTGTCTGAAGTCATGTTTAATTAAGCCAGTAGTGTAACATATCAGATTATCACCAGCAGCAAGACCTGACAACTTTGCTGTATTTACCCTAAAATTTTGAGTGTATTTCAACATAAGTCAAAGCAAAGCAGGGGAGGTTTTGATTCTGCTAAAGAGGTGACTCAGCTAAAAGGAAGGTAAGGTAGAGTAATCCAAGAGGTAACTGTTTAGCACCAAATATCCGAACATTATTTTTAAGTTAAAAAATAGTGTGAACTTAAGAAATTATTAAAACCCCTTATCATTCTGAAGATATTAAATCCACATTACGTAGATCACATATGAACAAAATAACTTACTACCTTGCTTTCTTCACCAGGAAAAAACATAAAAAGGAAAATACAAGTGTCAGTAACTTAATCTGAAGCATTGTCTTCATATGGGCACCTGCATGTGCATTTGATATCAGCAGTAAAGATGCAGCAAGTATAATAAATGACAGGTGCATCAGTACAAAGAAGTATACAGGGTTTCTCACATATACTAGAAGTATGAATTCCTCTAGTTCATGCACATTCTCCTCTAAGACTGAAGCTCTAGCAGTCACAGCACCAGCAATACAGTCAAGTTTTGCATATTAAGACCAGGATACACTCCTAAATTTTTTTGTCATTTTGTTAGGAGGCAAACCCCCTAATCATTAGAAAAAAGAACAGCAAAAGCCTGCATCACATTTGTATCACATGCTGCAGTTTCATATAAATAGCCCTCGAGTAAGAGACACGTAACTGGTAACACAGGCATATTCCCTTTGCATTAGCCAACTGTTTTGGTGTGATGTGGGTGACTGGCATTAAGAGCACCATGGAGTAAAGCTCAGCATTTGGCAGTGACTGCAAGACATTACACAAGAGCAACCGTGTTTAACCTACCATTCCTGCCTAATCACACTATCCCTTCTTTTCCTCCTACCAGTTTAGCTTGGGCCAGATTCCTCTGCAATTAACTTATACCAATACTAGGAGAAGAGAGAAAAGTTTTCTGTTTTCTGTCATGTTAAGGGAGTCAAACTGGCTCAGAGAAGCATCTCCTGAGTGCACACAGCCAAGCCTATGAGAGGAAGAAGTGAGTTCCCCTATTCTTTGAGTAGCCATGAGATGTTAAGACAGCTTGCTCCCTCCTATTGTGAAACCAGAGTTTTACCCTACATTAGAGCAGCTTAGACACAAATTTAATCAGCAAATTTATCCAAGGTACCAGATAAGTAGCTTTCCATTCAGCTGAATGCCTTTCCCTAAACATGCACATTCCTCTTGTGCATGATGCATCTTTTACAGTGAGTAGGACAATAAGAAGGAATGCATTTTATTTGTAACCTAAAAAGACAAGAAATCCAAGAATATATGCAAATCCAGAATTCAATAAAGCCATCTAATTTTAGCAAGTCTTGTCTACATGCACTGATGGCTCTATGAATCACTAACAGACACTGATCTGGCAAGAAACTTAGGAGTTTGTGAATTAATCTGATCAGTTAAGAACCTAACCAAAGACAGAACTGATGCAAGCAAAAGGAAGGAACAGAGTGGCTCAGGGCAAGCAGAGAAAGACCTTTAAAATCCTTTCTTGCAGTGGAGGGAGCCGTGGTGCTACAGGGTTATGCCTCTGTAGAGCAATATGAGAAGTAGAGGGTCACACACCATTAAGCTGACTGAATCTGGCAACTCCACGCTTTCCCTACAAAGTGTTAGAAGTCTGCTAGTGAAGTGTTTTGACCATCCACCACTGTTATCACCAAATGATACTAAAGCACACAGCAGCTGAGCCTTAGCATAATGCTAAGCATTACTTAACCTGCAACTTGTGGCATTTTCCACTTTCTGCAAACTCACTTGAATCCAGATAGTTTATCTACACAAGCCAAGTGTCCTACAGTTGTTCCAACATTTTCTGAGATTATGGTTTAGTTTGCAGCCTATTGATATTTCAAAGAAAAGAAAAACAGAGGTGCTCTTTCAGTCTGAAAGATGAAAAAAAAAAAATCAAGCACATTTTGCATTTTGACATATCAGCATATTTTATTTAAATACAGGTAAGACCACAGTAAAACCTTTTTCTAGTTTAAAGTCCTATTCTACTTGGGTCTTTTACAGTAACATCTAGTTACTACTATAGCACTGATAGTTATGTGCATACAACAAATGTGGCCAAGACAAAAGAAATTTTTCAGAGTTGCAACAGTGTTACTTTTGTAGAATGCTTTGAAACAGAGCTGAAGCATTTCCCCTGCTGCCATGGTAGGATTTTACCTCAGACAGTGAGGTTTCAAGTGGTAAGCAACCAGGGTAGGTTTCAGCAGCAGCTCTATGTCAAAAAATTGGCTTTTGCTTCCCTCCCTCCACCTCCCCGGAGGAACAGTTTATTCACTTAGTTTCATGCATCATTGTAGTATTTGCAGGCAGTGCCACCCTGAAAGCAGCGTTCAGGGTTCCACTTCCTTTAATGTTTGCCACTACTGTAACAGTCAATATTGTGTTTTAGAGACTGTATGCACTCATAACACACCAGTCAACAGCTCAGCTGAGACCAGAACCAACTCGACTAAAAAAGGAAACTGCTCCAGACATCACAGTTAAGAGCTGAAATCTGCATTTCTCAGCATTCAAAGGATGACCAACTACGCTGATCTCGTCTGGCAAATGTGTATGTGTAGTCTTGTTTTGAGGCTTGGAACACCCAGTTAGTAACCACCCACAGTGTTATTTCCCTTCTCACTTGAGGGAGTCTCAAAATAGGATTGGAATGAGGAAAAATAATGGGGAAAGGACAGTGACTCCCAGGTGGAGAGGTAGAAAGACCAGAGAGGAACAGGACCAAAGGTAACAAATGAGTAGTGATGTTAGGACGGGAGTATCATGTTCTAGGCAAAAAAAAATAAGGGAGCCAGCAACTTTTGTTGATAAAAACCTCAGGGACATGGTCAAACTCCTTATAACTGATTCAAACCGGGGAAGGAGAAACCGCATCCAAGAAAACTACTCTTTCAGCAGCTCACATATGAGATCTGCCTGTGCTCAAATCTTACCTGCATGACATCAGTCTGAGGGAATATCCTGCTCACCAGCTTTTCTCGCTTCAAAACCAGAGTTTCTAACTACTATTAAGTTTTCAGGCTACCATTCCTGTCTTGCATTTTAGGTTTGTTTTTACACTATTAGCCAAACAAACTACTGAAGTGATGCACTAAGTACTCTTCTGGAAGGCTGCCTTTCTATTATCGTTGCTTTTATGAGGCTATAAATAGCATTCTTAGAATTAAACAAGCAATAACCCTCGCAGCTTTGCAGCCACCCTTTCTCAAAAAAAGTTGTGCACATCGCCCATATTTTTAGCCAAAGTGAGAAAGATTTCCAGTATAAACTGTTCTCAACAGTCAGTCTCTCCCAAACAAGTCCTCTTGAGTGAATAATAAATACTTGCAAATACTCATCAGGCACACATGCGTTAAGGAACCACCAAAATCCACTAATCAAGAACAGTAGTAGATCATTAATTTGCAGAATAAAAGCCTTTCTCAACAGGAGCTAAAGGCTTAAAAATGGTTACTTGTTTTAACACAATTTCTAGGTTTAAAGGACACAAGAACACCCAAAACCAATTCTATGAGACATGAAACCAATTCTATGCAGTCTTTTCAAAGCACACTGTTGAAAATAAAATTAGCTATGTAAAATAAATTAAGCTTCTTTAGAAGTTGCTTCTAGAAAAGCTGGAGGGTTTAAGCAAGGCTAGAACATCTTTCTTCCCTTTGCAATTAGAGATTTTCAGTCCGCAAAATACCTTGGAGCTCCTCTCCCAAGTACTCTTCACTAAGTAATGAATACATCACTTTAGAAGATGCATATTTTATGCTATGGCCAAAACCCCTCAATTATTTCATTTTACACACTTCAACAAGAACTTTCAAACTACTGAGAACATAAAAACTAGAAGCTTTTCAGCCTGTACCACAAGTCCAAACTTATACTCCAAAATTAGTGCAAAAAGGTAGCTTTTTTACATCTTAAAAACGTCATGCCTCGTTTCATTCTGGTTCGCAATATTACATGTGTGCTCTAGGAAGCCCACTAGCAGGAAGATACTTAGATACCACAAAAAGCTGTAAGCAGCCCAACTGTAATAACATTGCTGGGTTGGATATTTTTTTTTTTTTAAACTTCACTGTCCATCAAGTACACTCCACACTCTCCAAATGCCACTTTGAGGGTTTTTTCCCCACAAAATTCCTGCTTTGTCCTCTGACACTAGCAACTTTAAGAAACAGAAAACTTATCTTCCAGACCTTGCGGGGGCTCTAAACTCTGAGATACAGCAATGTTAGAGAAGCTAGAAAAAGTGCCCCTGCAAACTGAAGACAAAGGCATCACCACATTTCCCTAGGCTAAACTCCTTCATCTATCAGTTAAGCAAGCATCCCACAGGAAACTCTTGTACTACCCCTGTCTTCAACCAGATTTTCCCCTGAAGCCCCTGTGCTGTCCGATTTCATACTGGGAGGAAAACTACATCCAACACCGAATTTACTGGAAAAATCGAGCAAAATCCCTCGTGTTGACCCCCCAGAGCAGCAGGGGGAAGACAGCAGATCGCCACTTTCCAGCCTCAAATGAAAAATTAAGTTTCAAACTATCACAGCAAGAAACTGTCCCAATGAAACTTAAGATACTTGCAGTACTTTTTGAAGAAACCGCTCTTTTAAGATCTACGAAACAATAGTCAGGGTCACCAGAAACAAAATTTAAAACGCTTTGGTTTTGCCAGTTAAGACCACATAAAGCAAGTTCCCATTTTTGTATCAATAGATGCAGCTAGTATTCACAAGGGTGAGTACCCTTGCTAACTTTCTGACTAGTTTTTATTTATTTATAAATAAATACGAAAAAAGGAGTCCTTTCCTCGATACAGTTATCTTTCTTCCCGATTTATTCGTTTTTTCTGTCTCCGATAGGTTACAGGCCGAATACGACTGTACAAAGCAGACTCCACTTCGCATTAGAAGCATTATAGGCTGGGGGGGGGCGGGGGCTCTAAACTTCTCTCTTGCATCTCCACGGCCCCGCCACCCCTCGGTACGCGCCCGACGAGCTCCCTCTGAGGGGCAGCGCCCGCAGCAGCCCGAAGCCCTCCCCGCAAACGGTGCAGAGGCGGCCCGGGGCTCCGGCGACCGCCTCTGGGGACAGCGTCTCCTGCATCTCGCAGAGCCACCCCGGCTCACCTTCACCTCCTCCTCGTCCTCCCGGGCGGCGGTGCGGAGCGACGCCCGGTGGGAGCAGGGCGCGGTGGGGACGCCGCACGCCCTCCCACGGTCTATTAGTGACACCCGCACCCCCGCACCGGCCGCTGGCAGGGCAGCGTTGACCCCAATCCCGAGTCCATCCCCGGCCCCCGAGCCCCGCAGTAGGAGCCCAGCACCACCGCGGGCTGGGGGACGGGAGCGCCGCGGCCAGTCCCCACCGCCGCCCGCCCCCCGGGAGGCAGCGATGCGGGCGGGGACCCTCTGGCGCCGGCCAGGGGCGGGAGCGCGGCCGCCCCCTCTCCCCTTTCCTCCCTCCCTCCCTCCCGCGCCGCGCACCGGCTCACCTCGTCGTCGTGGTGTTGGCAGTAGCTGGCCCGGTCGGGGAAGACGGAGAGGATGTTGTATGGCGAGGCAGGGTAGGGCGGGCTGAGGGCGAGCGGCGCGGCGGGGCCGGCGGCGGCGGGGCCGGCGGCGAAGCGCTCGATGAAGTGGTCCTTGGTGAGGCGGACGCGCTGGTGCGCCCGCACGCAGTTGTCGCACAGGTGCTCCTGGCAGTCGAGGCAGCGGGAGCTGGCGGCGTTGCCCTCATCGCAGGAGCTGCAGCGGGGCTCGCCCTGCCGGCTGTGGGGCCGCCGCAGCAGGAGCGCCGCCNCGTGGTGCCGGTTGTTGCCGCCGCCGCCTCCTCCAGCGCCGGAGCCCCCGGCCGGGCCGGCCCCGGCGGCGCGGCCGTTCTTCTGCTCGTCGGCGGCCGCGGCCACGACGACGACGTCCAGCAGGTTGCTGAGAAGGAAGTTGGAGGAGGGCAGTGCGTCCATGCCCGAGGGCTCCGAGATCACCACCTTCTGGTCGCAAATGGGGCAGCGCAGCTTAAGCGCGTCCCCCGCGCCGGGGTGCCGCTGCGCCTCCAGGCACTGGCGGCAGAAGGCGTGCAGGCAGGGCAGGACGTGGAGCCGCCGCGGCGGGCCTCCGCAGGAGGAGCCGCCGCCGCCCCCGGAGGAGCTGGAGGTCTGCGAGGAGGACGAGGAGGGGGAGGAGGTGGAGGAGTTGGAGGAGAGGGGAGCCGGCGACCCGCACATCTCCTTGCACAGCGGGCAGATCTGGAAGTCGGACTCGGGAAACGAAGCCATTTGCGACAGGCTTGACTCCCCGATGGGGGGCACAAACGTGTCTCTCCTCACTCACCAAAAAAAAAAAAAAAAAAAGGCAGCGTGGGCGGAAAAAACAGAGGCGCGGGGAGAAGGTAGTTCTGCAAGCAGCTTACGAGCAAGCTGGCATCGATCAGTCGTTTTGCCAAGTGGGATCGATTGGCCGGTTTTGCAAATACGGTGTCATCGATTCGGCGGTCTGCAGGGAGCTGGGTCCTCGCCTCGTACCTCGCTGCTGCCGGGCTGGCTGCTGCGGGGGGGGAATGAGGGGGCGGGGGTATTTTTGGTATCAAGGTGTAGCTGTCCCGTTCTCCCTCAGAAAATGGATCCTCTCTTCCCTCACATGTACTTAACCCCCGATCCCCCGTTGCATTAGACAAATTGTATCGATTCCCGGATCGGTCAATACCTCACACAGTCTTCTCATCTCCCCCTCGGGTCAGCAGTTTGACAACGTGGTTTGGTTACTTGTCTTCTTCCTAAACGGAAAGTGCATGGGCGCCGACCACCCGATCCCCGCCTCATCCAGCGGGGACCGGCCCTCTGTCCGCCGGGGCTCGGCTCCGGTTCCCACGGCCGCAGAACCGGGTCGGGGCGGCAGTGCAAGTCCCTCTCGGCCGGGCGGGAGGAGGCGGATGGGGGACAGCAAGGGCTTAATTCAAGTTTCGCTCTTTCTTCTTGGGGCGTTGGGTTTTTTCCTCTTTTCCTTTAAACCTGTGCTTGTCGGGGGGGAAGGGGAAATTTCGTTTCAGTTCCCCCCTCCACTTTTGCAATCCAGAGCAGCTCTAGGAGAGAGAGAGGCACTGAAACACAGTGGCCAGGCAGACTTCTCCGGCTCCAGTCGTCCCCCGCCGACGCCTGCTCCACCACCGCATGACTGGGGGGTGGGGATGGAGGGCGGCGTAGATGCCCACCCCACCGGCAGAGACTCACGCTGGCGGGACGTGGAGGAGAAGGAGGAGATGGGAAGAAAAGGGCTCCGAGGGCGGCCAAGAAGAGCAGTCCCCTCTCTCGCCTCTTTGAGTCCCGGCTCTTGCCGGACGCCTTCCTTTACGCGGGGCTCCCCTCGGAGGGCAGCGCCGAGCCCGCAGCCTCCCCGCCACACGCGGTGCCCGGCGGTTCGGGCGGCTCTCCCGGCCGGTCAGCG
>VXAY01000179.1:321045-379213 GCA_013399855.1 Oxyruncus cristatus
GGGGGGGGTTGCTGCTGGCCAGGGGCAGGCGCTTCCTTTCCTTCAGACTGACGCGATGAAATTAAGCAAAAATTAGCGGCTATGCCATTTGCGCTGCTGCGAGACGTAAATTAAGCAAAACCCCCGCAGCAATTACTTTGTTTTTAATGAAACGCCCCGCCACCAGCAACGGCATGGAGGAAGGTTTCGGCTGCAGCACGACCGAGTGGCCACGCTCTTGTTTAGTATGGCTTGTGGTAGCGAGAGAGGACGCGTGGCATTGCACTCTTAACAAGGAAACTGGAAATGTTGAGAAGTTTTAAAATGTGGCTTAGGGATTGGAAAGCCAAAAACCCAGGAAAAATAATAAAAATTGGAAAATATACATATTAGTGAATGAAAGCGTCTGTAAATAAGCAAATTAAACACAAAACAAATTAGTGTTCAGTAATGATAATAAATTTTCAAAACCACCACAGAACAGGAGAACTGGTTATTAAAATATACTCGATTATGTTCCCCCTTTGTTTAGCCCTTAGATGGACAAATAACTAATGCTGTTTAGGCCTTAGACACACAAATAACATTAACTTGTGTACTTTAAAATGTCTTTTGTCTTCTGCTGACAGGTAGTAAACAAAAGGCAAGCCATGCCTGTGAGGGTCTCTCACCCAAAGCCCTTTAGAGTACTGAGAAACTCAGGAGCACTAATGTCCATAAGGACATCCATAAGCAAGACCACGAAATGGGAATTGCTAATGAAGTCCATGGGGCGACCAACATGTATTAAGTTGTAAACAAGCATGAATATTTATTATGCCCCTCAGTACTGTATTCTGCTGAGAACTTGCCTTATGTACCGCTAAAGGATTTGGCGTGGGGGCTGTGTTCTCTATATTACAAATCCATATATTCACATTTGAGCATGCAGGTGAAATCTACCACAGCCTTGACTATCAGAGGTTAAAAAATCATTGAGCCTTGCCTCAGCTCTGTTTATTTGTCCTGTGGTTGCTGCAGAGAGTTGTGATGCTGCGGAGCTTGTCCTTTTCCAGATGAAGTCAGTTAGTTGTGAAGAACAGTAACTCCCCAAGCAACAAATGTAAGGTAGATCCGTTTGGGTTTCCCAGATAATGCTTTGCTCCAGCTCCCTCGGTAGAAACCATCATCTTTTGTGTTCAGAAATATTTTAATTGGGCAGAAATTCCCAGATGTGTGTCTCCAGGCATATCTGACACCCCTGCCTTCCTCGGTGACAGCTGTTTGCTTTCCAGCAAAGTGGCTGAAGAGGGCAATTCTGCACGTCAGTGGTTCAAATGGTTCTTAACTTGCTCACGATGCTACCTATGCGCCATGGAAGGTCTTTTTGCTGACAGGATCCACTGTATTTGTGCCAAAGCTCCCGAAGCTCGTTTACGGCTTACACACTCCCTGAGCTTGTAAAAGGCTATAGGCAATTCACTGTCCCTGAACAGTGGGTCCTTATTCTCCAGCTGTCACCCTCGTATTGGAGCACCTCTGTCTTGCCAAGTCCAAGTCCGCCTTCTCCCTCCACCACTGTCGAATGCTACATTTTGAGGCTTCCTCCAATTATGGAAGGCTTTCTGTCTTCACTATGAAAAACACTGAAATAAAGCTAAAGGGAATACACCAGTATTATACTCCGTTTTGAAACACTAGCTGCTGGAGCACTTGTGTGCTCAAGTACACAGCAGATAGCACCATGCATTTTTCTGCTTAGTACATTGACTCGATGGTTTTTGATTCAATTAACTTGTTCTACTGTAAAAAACCCCTGAGCTCTCCTTAGAGTGAGGCCTCAATTTATTTCATTTGTTTTCTAAGCCGACAAACACGTGGGTGAATAACAGCGTGAGGGTGATAGGTGAAGTGCGGGAGGGTTCTGGTTCCTCATTAGACAGCAGGATGAGAACTTATTTTTATGATTTTTCCCTGGGAAGCTAGTGCTTTGCATTTACCCTTTTTGTTTCTTAAAAACAAAAGAACAATAGCTATCCTGGTTAGCAGGGCTATTGTCCTTCTGTGCCAAATAAATGAAATCTCCTGTGCTTACGTGAGCGTCTGAGGCATTTCTCTGCATTCTGCTCATTCTCCTTTGTATCGCTCTGCTGAGGTTTCTTGCATTTATTCCTTTCTCTCCAGTCTTTCACACCCATTTCTGTCATCTTTCTTTTGTCCTCCATTCATATGCTGTTGCTAGTCTGAATCTAAAATGGTGTGGTTGTACTAAAGGCAAGCCCATCTTATAAACTGTGTTAAAATCATAACTGTGTCATGATCATATCAGAACTATGTTAAAACATTAACCATTAAAATATTCTAACAATGCTAAAATCTGGGCATGGCTGGCCAAACCTTCAGAGACACCTAACAAGAATTGAAATAGCTCTGGAGATACAGGCCAGCTTCTACCTAGTTGGAAAATCTCTATTTGGCAACATTTGTCTGTCCTTGACTAACTGCCCAGCCACTGCAGCTAAATGATGCATTAAAACTGCCTTCCCCCCCCCCCCTTATTTTTCAGTGGAAAACAGGACATTCGGACAGAAGACCACACCTGAGTCATTCTCTAGCATCTGCTTCCAATGTTGGGATGTGCTTTCCACTGACCATACTTTAGAAGATTTGTTTCTTGAAGGAAAAGCATCTGCTTTCCACCAGCAGTTCTATGGGACAAACGGAACAGTGTTCCTGCCAAAAGCAATACAGCTGGAAAAGCCAGGGGTCTGTAGGTTAAAAGCTTTGTTAAATAGAACCAGGTACAGTAATTGTGGGTTCAGGGATATTTTACTGTGATTTTAGAGGCAAACATTCACATAAAGAGCTCTCCCCTATACCACCCGCATGAAGTGGTCCAGCATCCTGATGTGGTTTGCCCTGCCATGTGTTGAGCACGAAGGCACTGTGCAAGCTCAGAGCTCAGCAGGGCTTCTGAAGAGGAGTTGCAGAGGAGCTGGTGCCAGTCCTGAACATACACAGGTAATAATAAACATAGAGGTCTGAACTTCTGTTGTCATTGTTGCTGTTTTACACCTAAGGACCCAGAAAACATTTCCAACTCCAGTATTGGTATACTGCAGACATAAAAAGCCAAGACAGTGGTTCATCACTTCAAGTTCTGCACAGTCTTTTCTAGGGATTACCAAGACTAAAACTCTCCCTGAATCCCCTTCCTTCTTCATCTGTTAACAAAGAGACAAGAGACACAGCATTGCAACCTGCTTGGATCTTTACTTCCCACGCTTAAGAATTCAACTAGTAAATCAGTGTATGAAAGGAGCACTTCCAACAGGTCTACTCACAAGGAAAGGCTTCAGCAAGATCTTGATGCTGGTATAGCCTTTGGAGATTTTACATTAGTCAAATAGTGCCAGATAAATGAAAAAGGAAAGTTTTGCTGATGGTTTTTAGCTTGCTGTTAGGGACTTATTCATTACACTCAGAGGAATATCCATCTTTTTTTTTTGGCTTTCACTGCAACTGTGCTCCATGGACAACTGTGCCACTTAAGTTCAGCCACTTTAGCCCTGATTTGTGCTGTTTTTTTCTCCTTTCCTCATTTTTACTCTTGCGAGCACAAACTTCTAAATTTGCCTCAGATTCCAAATTTGCCATGCCTGCTCTTGCACACTGACTCTCGCTCAACCATATATCTGTCATTGGATCCATTAGTAAGTACAGTAGTAAGCTCAACTTTCTGCATGTGTTGCTGAGCTTCCTGTATGCTGGATCTTGAGCAGGGTGGAGGATTGGGGAGCAAAGAAGCAGTATGTGTTGTCCCCATGGTATAAATCATTGGGAACTGGCTTGCTCAGGATATTAATTCAAGCTTTTGACACCCCCTCCTCCACCCATCCATCTCCCCTACAGCAGGGTCACCTTGAGTTTAAAGATGTGCTTGTTAGGATGTGATGGGATCCAGAGAGGAACAGAGAGAGCCCCCTCTATACACATGTGCAAGTGAAATCTATAGGTTTTGTTGGTGCATCTTTTCACCTGTGCAATCTTCAAGGGCTGGCTTTGGTAAGCAAGGACCTTGAACTCAAACAGCTGACATTACTTTTAACGCCAGAGACATTACCAAGTCTGGGCATCAATCCTCTATTCCCAGAAAGAAGCAAACCCATACTGTCTTGCCTTACAGCGCTGAGCTCTGCAGGCAACTGATGCAAGGATGTAATTTTTTGATGTGCTAAAGGAAGTTGGGGTTTTTTCCCACCTCTATTGATAGAGTCTCCCAGAGCACCTTTATGCTTAAGCCTTACTCAGGCTCTCCTACTGCTTGGTATATATCTGAGAGGAAACTAAATGATCTTTCATTTCCTATTTTTTTGCTCCTGTGCATTCTGATTCATTCCTTCTTCTTTTCAGAAATTCTGGCTGAAAATCATCCATTTCTAACCACGTAGCGGGATTTAGCATCACAAGGACTTTTAGCAACTTTATCTCCCAATGGCTGCATCTCTAAAACCAGTTTCCTCTTCCAGACTTCTCAAATCTCTCTATTCACCATCTGTTCAATCAGTTTTCTTGTTAGACTAAGTACCTGTGTTGGTTTTAATCTTTGATGATGACAGCTCAACTATTGCCCCCCAAGGATGGGCTCAAGGCCAGAAGATGCCAATGTCTGTTCTTCTCACCCTGATTTCACTCTAAACAGCTTTCAAATGCGATGCCTCCCATTAAGAATGGTCTAAATGCAGGTCTAAATCACAAGAAGTGACTTCACTGACTGCGTGTTGAACTTACATGAAAACTGATGCTGGAGTCATATTAAAGGCTCTCAAACTCCCCTTCAATGAAATGTCCCATCAGATCACTTTTCTCTTTCAGGAAAACCTTGGCAGAATAGACATGTCTTGTAAACATGATCTACAGGTCAAGAAATGCAAGCTCTGAGCAGCTGGAGGTAGAAAGCAGGTGCCAACATTATGGGCTAATAATTGCAAATGTTTTGTTATTAGCCTCCTGTTTCCTGACACTGCTGCTGCTCTGATACCTCACTCTGCATTTATCCTCTCCACACAGTTAACTCGGCTCGAACTCGAAAGTTCACCTTACCTTCATTCTTGCTCACATCCGCAAGATCCTTTTACTCAGCTGGGGGAGTGCTTTTAACAGCAAGAGGGAGAATGGCTTGTCAGCTGCTAATGCTTCCCCACAGCTGTGTAAACTCTGGGCACGGGCAGCTGTTCCCCTCCAGATCTGGCGGCAGGAGCTGGGAAGCCTGGCACCTTCAGCTATTCATTACCAGCCCCCAGCGCAGCCCCCAAACTGGGACATGTGAGTGTCCCCTAACAGGCTGCAGCACCACCATGGCTGACCCTGTGCTCAGAAGGGTGAAGTGCTCGTGCAGTGTGTTCAGAGAGACACTAGTATCTTCTGTCTCGTAGGATGGTTGCAAAGATCATCTACATCTTCTACATCTTAAGGTTGTCTGTATCCAAGTGCTGCCTGTCTCCTTCTGCCTCCTCCTCCTCATCCCCTGGGGAGCCTGGACTGATCATTTCTGCCACAGGGCCATGCAGTGTAATTCCCTGAGCACTGGCAAAACTGTAACCCTTGGCAAGTGGCACATTTTCCCAGATGATTTTGTGTTACATGCAGCACTAATCCCGACCCACATTCAGGTGCTGCTCCCTCCCACAGCTGTTCTGATCAAGACAGATCAGTTTCAGAGGTATCAGCTGAATTCTCAGGGAGAGAAGTGGAGCTGTTTCTGCATTGTCCTTAGCAGGAAATGTGCTTGGAGCTAATCTGGATCTGAAATGTTTAGGGTGAAACCAACACCGATCAGGGACAGCACATACAAAGGTACTGTACTCCTTCATGAGAGCAAATGAATAAGAAAGCAGCCATACAGGGTGATAATCAAAGTTTCTGGCTCATGTCAGAATTTATTGTGGTTGTGATTGTTTCCTGTAGGGAAAGCTGTAAGATGGGCTCAAAGAAAGCCTTTGCTACCTTGCAGATGCCATTCCTCCAGGCTCAGGTTACAGGTAGAGGCTGTTGTGTACTCATAGGGTATTCAAGAGGTTGGAGTCTCCTGTCTTGGCTTCTCTGCAAAGTCTCTGGGAACAAGGAGTGACAGACACATGAAGAAGTCTTTCACCTCCTTGCTGCTTCGCCAGGGAGCCAGAAAGGGAGAAGCCCGTGCCTGGGCAGCTCTCCCTGGCGGTAGGAGCAAGCAGCTGCCTCCTCTCCTACATGAGACCCCAATGGCATCCCTACAGTCCTTCATAAAAGTGGACCTGCAAGAACAGCCTATGACTCACGTCACAGCCCAAAGTGCCTGTTGCATGCCACTGGGAATACAGGCAGCTAAAACCCTTTGGGTTTTCTCACAAAAAATGAGCCCCAAGGAGACACATCTTTCTTGGAGGCTATTAAACGTCCCTTTGCGACGTGCCTCTTCACTGTGCAGAGAAGGGCCCTGTGCCTGCTGGTGTAAAGCCTTCCCAGTATACTTCTGCCACAGGAGCTATAAATAGGCTGAGGGATAAGACAAAGGGAAACTTTCTTAAAATGGAGGATACCACAGGTCATCCTGTTTGCAGGAATGACAACTTCAAAGGTTAGGCAGGTGTTCAGGGAAGTTTTAAAGCTGATACTGTGGGTCTTGGAGAGGGGAACGCTGTCATTCTGAGGATCTCTTCCCTTTTTTGCTTCACTAAAGCACGGAGGGTGTTGTCTCTCCTTTCAAATAAAACCCGTGTACATTTACGATGGTGGATGGCTGCTGGGAAGAGAAGTTTGTGAATCTTCTGTTTGCTTGCTGCAGAGCAGTGGAGTTGTGTTGAGCCTGACAGCCCCTTTTATGAACCACTGCCTAGCAGTACAGATGCTCATTTATTTGAATAAAAGCAGCCAAGGGGCTTGTGTGATCTCCACATGCAGCCTCTACCCTTCCAGGGTGTTTCACAACTACAGGCTTTTGGATGCTACTGCAACCTAGAGAAGTAAAAATAGGAAGGAGGGAGCGAGCCTCAGGAAGCCAAATCAAATGGCGGTAACAGCATCTCAGGAAGCTCACCCAAGGTGGTGGGGTGCAGGGCAGGTGAAGAAGATCAGAAGCATAGGAAGCTGGGGAAACAGATGTGGCGATGCCAGGCTTTAGGGAGGGAGCTCTTGAGATGCAGGGCCAGCATTCCCATGCGTTCCCATCTGGCAGTGAAGGAAATTATGTAAAGTGGAGGGGCCAGGGGCCCCCTTATTTTTTTTTTTTTCCTTCCAATTCTTTTCTCCCTTCACTTCCCATGATGCAATTAAACAGCCATTGCTGACATCATCATGTATGCACGCTGAATGCAGCCATTGTGTCTCAGCTGCAGTGCTGTACTATATATAGATTAGTTGCCAATCTCTGCTATGTATCAGCAGGGAAGACACCCAAGGAATTAAGTGAGCAGTTGCACTGTAGGACTCCTGGCTTTTGTCCCGTGGCCTCAAGACATGATGGAACTAGAAATAGTCAAAGATAAGTGATTTGGAGACCAAGCCAGGAAACTTTTGAAGGATTCATTTGCAGCAGTGGTAGGGGAGCAGTCCTCTAGGTTGTGATGCATGAAGCAGGAAGACAATCTGGCCCACGCATGTTGCTAGCTTCTTTTATGTAAAACTAAGTGGTTAGTCAGTAATTTCCCCTCACCAGTCCCAATGTCAGGCAACATTAGATAGCTGCACATCCAGCTTCTTTGCCTTTGGTAGATGAAGGAAAACATCCACCTGTGATCTTTGCCTCATGGGCAATTGAGGGGACAATTGTGATTGCCCTCCCCTCTGTGGGTGGTAAATGAACCCTACAATCCCCTGTGCAGAGACCAAACAGAGCAGCCAGTGCCTGTCCTGGCATTGTCAGTGGTGTGGGAGGGTGGGCGTCTGAGGAGGACCAGTGCTCTATTTGCTGGCACAACATACCAGGTTCCATGCTGAGCCTTGTTCAAGTGGCCTTGCCAGTACTAGGTTAGGGAAATTTGGTCTTGGGCATTTCCAACGGTAGCATTTTCTTTTGAGGCAAGAGAGCTCTATCAGCTCCTTCTCCCTCCCACCCAGCCCTTTGGCTGGAGGTGACAGGAGGTAGCTGAGCCAATCGAACAGCTCAACACTTCAGAAAGGGGCAAGTCCTGCTCTTTCCCTCCAGCTCCTGCTCTTTGCTGCTCATCTGTGGACACTCCGGGCAGCTGACAGCAGGGGCTGATGAGTGCTCAAACAGAGGAGGCGGTGGGACCAGAGAGCTGGATGAGCAGGAGAGGGTCAGGGTCCTTGGAGGTAAGCAAACCCTCCCTGTTCAGCAGTGACCTGTTAGATTGACTCAGACAACAGACAATTTGAAGGTGTAAATTGACCCTGAGAGGAAAGCTTTGATGTTAGAGGATTTTTTCTTTCTTGTTGACTTCACTCGAGGCCAAATTCCAACTAAACTGTGGCCATAGCAGCTTTCTCAATCATTTCATGGAGTCCCATACCAAGGTGATGAGACCAAGTGTTGCCACAGCCCCAGGCACTCACCTTCCTGCCCTTATGCTGCCCATGAGCCTGTCACAGTGTCTCTGTTCCTAAGAGGTGTTCAAGTCTTCACTCAGTAAATTTTTGTTGCTCTGGCTCCTGCTAGGCATTTAAGAATAAGCCAGATAAAACTGTTTATTTCTTGTAGTTCCTACGAGAACTGGCTGTTGCTTTGGTAGCAGGCACAGAAGATGCCACCAGGGTAGCACCTTCTTTGAAAATCTTCAGGGATGGAGGTTCCCCAGATTCTGCGGACCCCTGCTCCCCTGTCTGCCCCACTTGTCACAACAAAGGTTTTTCCTTCCATCAAGGTAGGATTTTCCTTGCTGCAACTCATGACTGCAGCTCTTGTCCTTTCAGTCTTCTAGGCTAAACAAACCCAGTTCTCTTAGCTTTCCTTTACACATCATGCTCCAGCCCTCTAACCATCCTAGTGCCCCTCTGCTGCACTTGCTTCATTATATTCCTGTCTTTCTTGCAGCGGGAAGCCCGAACTGGACACAGTAGCGTGGGTGCAGTCTTGCTGCTGCAGAAAACAAGGGCAGGATCACTGCCCTTCACCTGCTGGTTCTGCACTTGCTGATACAACTCAGTCTGGAATTAGCCTTCACACTGCTGGCTCATGTTCAACGTGTTGCTCACAGGTACCCTCAGGTCCTTTTTGGCAGAGATACTGTCCAGGCAGTAGGTCCCCACTGATGCAGGGACTTTTTCCACATGAGGTGCAGGACTTCACATTTGTCCATGCTGGACTTCATGAGATCCCTGTTGCCCCATTTCTCTAGTTTGTCCAGGTCCCTCTGAACAGCAGCCCTGCTCTCTAGGACATTGTCCTCCTCCTGCTTTGATGCTGTCTCTGAACTTGCTGAGGAAGTGTTATCTCCCATTGTGCAAGTTGTGGGCGATATTGGTATAAACCAATTCCAGCCTCAGTATTGACCCCAAAATTCACTACCCGTTATGTACTGCCTGATGGACTCTGAATCTGTGTCCACTCCTTTCAGAGCCTAAGCATCCAGACATTTTTTCACCTACTTTCCAGTCCACCCATGCAGCCCATTCAACCTTTGTTCGGCTACAAGGATGCTGTGGGATACCATGGTGAAAGCCTTACTAAAACCAAGGAAAGCGACATCCACTGCCCTCCTCACCCCTGCAGAGCAGGTCACATATTCCACCAGGAACGAAGGCAGGGCTGCTCAGGCACACTTTACCCTTGGAGAACCCATGCTGGCTATTCCTAATCGCTCTCCTGTCCTTCATCAGGTAGACATAGAGTCCCTCAGGACTTGTTTCATAATTTTCCCAGGCACTGGGTTGAGTCCGACCATCTGGTCTTTCTCCAGATTCTCCTCTCCGCTTTTTTTAATTTTTTTGAAGGCAGACCTCACATCAGGCATCGATCGACAGATCAAACACAGACCTGGTTGAAGCTGACGGATGTACAAAGCAGCCTTCAAGTACAATAAAAGCAGCAAGTGAAGATCCCTGTGCAGCAGGACAGCTACTGCAGAAGCCACCACGCACGGCATCACAGGCTGGAAAACAGCCCAGCAAAGCCCCAAATGCTGCTTACAGGGGACAACACAGGACAGTCACAGTTAATGGCTGCAGTTAAAATTACAAAACTTTTGCAGTTTGACCAGTAAATAATCCATGGTGTTACAATCTATTTTTCAAACAATTGAGAAAATTACAATATTGGGTTCCTCGGGTTGAAGAACTACAGTTAGTCCCCTGATGTGTTTCCATTTCTGCTGATACTTGTTAGTCCTTTTAATGGCATGTGTATTGCAGAGCGAATGAGAGGCACAAATTTGGATATGAGAATCTGGTCCAGTTCAAGCTCTTCTGATGTGGCTGTTTCAACAAAGGCAGTATCAGGGCAGATGGAAAATATTGTGGTATTTCTGGAGGTACGAGGGAATTCTTTGTATTTCCTGAATGCAAACAGTATTTCTACTTGGTAATAGCTGTTCTGGAACTGATTGTCTTTCATCCATTGTCTTTTTATATCCGAGATATATAAATGTTTTTTGTATCCCAGACACAAAACCCCTATATTTTTCAATTGATTTTGCATCTTTTCTTGGTACAGCTAAATACAGCACCATAAAAGCTTTCACCTAACTGGGTAATTATATTTTGTTTTCAAGACAGAAATGTTTTAAACTTCCTGTAATATTAAACAGCTCCCAAAGATACTTTGAATATTGACCAAAAGTGTGACTGGGGATGATGGGCTACATGACAGCCAAAACAAAACTTTCAGAGCACAGACCACCCCTAGGAAATTGGGCAGCTCAGGATTCCTGACAGTGGGAGCTGAGAGTTGAGGCAGTATCTATCCTGCCTTGATTGCCCTTGGGCACCTTGCCACACTGGCCTTGGCAGGTAGCCACTCTGAACTGAACGCATATTTTTGTCTTTTAAGATGAAGTTTTGTTAGCCTTTTATTCTCTGTGCAGATCCCAAAGTTATGAAAAAAAACTGCTAAAAACTGTGGTTCCTCATCAGCAAGACGAGGAAAAACTCTCACCCTTTTGCAAAACCCGAGGTGCTGCTTCTCTGAGGACATGGTAGACCCGAGGGTGTCTCCAAAAGCCTTAAACAGCTATCTGATCCTGCCAGCAGTGATCTGCAAAGCTATGAAGCCCTCTCTGCTTTTCAGGTTTCTGATGCAAGTGCCTTGCGTAATACTGCAGGCTTCCAGGTATGGGAACCATAGCCAGCCCATAAACCTGAGCGCATATCTTATCCACCTTGGGGCCAAAATAACCTGACCTTTAGGTGATCTTTGGTAGATGATGAATAATGTATTGCATCTCCCAGAAAGCTGATTTCTGCCCCTACAATAACTGACAGTTTTCCTGGCATC
Source organism: Oxyruncus cristatus (assembly GCA_013399855.1). Classification (NCBI taxonomy): domain Eukaryota; kingdom Metazoa; phylum Chordata; class Aves; order Passeriformes; family Cotingidae; genus Oxyruncus; species Oxyruncus cristatus. Next base: position 332,429 of record VXAY01000179.1, read on the forward strand.
AACCAGCTGTGTCAGCTTGTATATTTTGAAAGAATGTTCTGGGGTTATTGAGAGGGAAAACCTGTAAGGCAGAGGACAGACCATTTCAAAGAGAAGTCAAAAACTATTACAACCATCAAATGGGAGTGACTTTTGGGACACACAGTGCCTGCAATGTTGGGATTCTCCTGAGCACAATAAAATCTATCAAAGAAGAAACATCAGGGCTGGAGAGAGACAGCAAAAGCTGAGGGCTAGCAGAGAACTTCCAAGGAGTTAATTGGTGCTGCGTTGGTGTTTGTGGGTAAGCAGACCTGTAAGTAAGGACATATATTTGTGAGATCACCTAGAAATTCCCAAAGAAGCTCTCTTTGCTGGCAAACAATTCCACCAAGCCAGTGCTGACACACATGCTACCTGCTATGAGAGATAATTTAGATGTCACTCATTACAGAAAAGGCATTACAGGATAAAATCCAAGTCCCTTGGTCCAAAGAAATCTCCAGTACTGCTTCAGCCTATCTGCCTGTCATCTCCAGCTGTCTCCCACTGGGCTGGGGCTGGACCCATGAACCATGGTGTCCCCAGGATCAGCTGGGTCATGGCAAAAACATCTCCTTATGATGGAAGTCCCTACAGGTTGTGGACCAGAGCCTTCCCATGCAAGAAAAGGCTTGTCTCCCTCTGCTCTCCCTTTTCCTGGGGTTGCCATTAAAAAGGCCCAGAAACAGCAGCCTCATGAGTCACAGAAGTGACTTTTAATTCCCAGAGGGAATTTTTGAAGTGATTTAATGCTTAGAAGTTTACACTTGCTTAGTGATGGGTAAAGCTCCTAGGCCCTGCTTTTGTGCTTTCAAAAATGTACCATCCCAATTAGGTGCAGATGTGTTTGTAGGGTAAGAAGGATGCTACTGGAGTTTTCCCTGCTTTTCTTGTCTAGACCATTTCCTGGGAGCAAGCCCTGCAAAACGTCTGAGCTCTCACCCTCATGAACATTGTGGTGGCCAGAATGGGCTGCATTTCCTTTTAATGTGGTTTTTGGACAGTGTGGCCCTTTGATGCTCTGTCTTGCTTCCCTTGCCATCCTTCTCGGTAGTTGCCAAGTGCTCTACTGGGCCGGCTGCCTGTTTGCTCTAGCTGGATGCTTGCAGCAAGGTTAGGGTTGTCTTAAATGCTTTAGTGGCCACCCCACTACTAAAAGCATTTAAGACAAACACAGAAAATACCTTAGCTTGTGGGGAGCTGCTAAGTTTCAGGGAATCACATTTTCTGCCAGTGTGACTTCACTGGAGTCCATGCAACACCTTCTCCTAAAAAAGCCTGTGTGCAGGGGATTGCAACCATCAGCAGGATTGGAACTACTTGGAAATAAGACCACAGACTTCTTTTATAACGTAGTAAAAAGTGTGCTTCTGTGTGACTTATTATATGTTCGTTATGTTCAGGCTGACACCACTTGTATTCCTTACATGCATTTCTCGATTACAGTCTTAAGCACTTGTATAATTTTAAGCACCTGGAGAGCTTGGCTGGCTTCACTGGGTGCTGCTTCTGTTTAACCTGATGCCAGGGTAATGCTGCAGTATACGCTACAGTCTCACCGGGTCAGACTACTGGTTTTGATTCAAGCATGTTTTGTCTGTTGTTTCTCTTGAGGTTTTATCTTCTGAGGTGATACTCTGAACTAAGCATTGCTCCAAGGTCTTCTCCATGCTTTTGGAAGATAACGTCCATCGTGTTGGGGCTTGCTGCTTAAACCGTGTGGCAATGAAGGGCCATTCAACTCGCCAGCCTGCCTCAGGCCTGCTGTGATCCTTCAACAGCTTGGTTGTCAAAGCAGGAGCTGTGGCTTCCAGGGTCTGTGCTGCTATACAGAGACATTGGATGCTTAACTGGAGGAAAGCAGGAATATGTGAGGTGGGGATTCAGTGTCTTGGAACTGAGAGCAGTGGGTTGGAGAACCTCCAGAAATATGGCTCTGAGTATAGCCAACCATTACAGGAGAAGGATACTGAATGTGGCTCCCCCTCTTCCTCTGACCAGTGGGTCGGTGCTCACCCCTCCCTGAGGTCAGGGCAGCTCCCATTGCTCCCCTGCAGGCTGCATCCACCTGGCTGAGCTCAGTCAGGGGCAAAGCTCACTCCTGGGGAGGGGTGAGGTGGACACGAAACCTTGCTCAGCCTTTCTTCAGCCAGCATCTCCTATCACAAGGAAAGATGACAAATTGCGTGTTAAATAATTTAAGATACTACTGACTGGTTATGAATTATTGAAGTGTTTATTACTTACCATTTGGATGGCAACTCAGAGCAGAAAATCACAAGCCTTTCAAGAAACCTGAGGCCAGACACAGCGTGCCAGACATGCTGGGGACTAGGGGGTGAGCCGAGGTGGTGGGCGCAGCAGCATCTGGTGTGAGAAAAGGCACGGCTGGAGCCTGGAGCGTGCCACAGCCTGCGCTGCTGCAGATGGCTTTGCCACTGGTGCTACAGTCTCACAACGTCCTGCCACTCCTCCCAGTCCTATTTTTATTTCGCATTTGCATGATGGCAGTGCTGTACAATGCGCCATACAACTTAAAACAGAGACAATCCCATTGTCCCAATGGTTTTCTCCCTATTACTGCAATTTTCTTATTCGTGAAACTATCTTTAGGTAGGAGAGGACATCACTAAAGCAAGAATATGCTAATTCTCATCAGCAGGTGTATATGTTTGTTTATGGTTTCGGTCTGTTGAAGATATTTGAAATTTTTTATACCGGCCTTTTTTCCCCCTCTCGTTTTCAGCCTCCCTCGTATTTGGTTTTTTTTGCTTTCTGTTTTAATTTTCTTTTTTTTGAAACTGTAACCGTGTGCTGACCATTAGGACTTCTGTTCAATGCATATTTACCCTTTGTGGTCACCATGCACGAATCCGGAGGTTAGTGATCAAAGAAAGAGTGTACCTTATCTTCCAATGTTATTTTGAGGAAGACAAAGCAAGGAGATAAGCATAGTTTGGACATGCAGCTCTGCTTAACAATACCTCCACATCAGAGTCAGGATTGGGCATGTGGTTAAAATACAACTAGTTGGAGCAAAAATTCTGCTGCTGGCTTCTGACCACATAACATGGCTGCTAAAAAAATGACATTACCCTTTGGGCTGAGCGAGATACGTTTGATTTGCAGACACAGATATATCACGGCATCCAGAATCCACAGGGTAGCCAGAGATTGCTGGAAGTCTCTAAAACTGTTTGTGAAAACAGTCAGCTGAATATGTTTGTCCTTGAAATGCACTGTTTCTTATTTAGTATCCTGTGTTCATTTTTCCTCCCTTGCAAACATTTCAGTCATTCAGCCCAGGAACTGATTAAACCACCCAGTAAACACAGTACAGATGTCAAAGTGAAAAATTCACAAGCTATTCATAACAAGCCATCTGCTGAAAATAATTTGTCTAAATTATTTGGGGAAAATTTACGAAGTAATGAAAATGCTCAGAGATATTTGGGAAGATTCTAATTACCAAAAATCAAGAGAAGGCCTAATGATATGTTTTGGATACAACTGAAATCTTTACAGCTCGTTGCAGGATTTGGGATAATAAATGCTCTCTGGCCTGCCATGCTAAGTACTGTCTGCTCAGATTTGAAGCACATAAACCTGTCTCACGTTCATGATTACGCTACAATAACGTGCAGTTTGGGCATAGTCCGTGGTCTGACTTATATTTCTAGGACAATAAACGTCTGAAACTCTCACTAAGCCTGTATTGGAAATCCAACCTTCAGAAACTCAAGCCATCCAAACAATAACAAGAAAAGTCATACCCAAGCTTTGCAGACCTTGCTCAAGTAAAGGCACGCCTAACCTTAAACAATTTTTCATTCAGGTAAATCACTGTTTCTTTGGTTGTTCAAACCGTTTCTGTTGTGCATTATCCTCGTTTTCAGAGCTCCTGCTGAGTCCTGAAGATGGGCTCTTTCATCTGCCATGATTCCCGGAGCATGTTTCTCCATTCTCTGCATCTCTTCTTTGCCTTAGTTTACACACTGGTTCTTTGACAGGCACCTGAGCTGGCTACAGTGTTTTTCGTGTGTGAAATGCGGATTTGGGCCCCTGGGAGTTGTATTTGCTGGTAGATCAGAGATCTCACCTTTAAACCACAACCAATTTCCTGAAGAAGGCTTAAAGTGAAATAAGGAAGAAGGGGAAAAGATTAGTATCTTCAGGGGACATTTTCCAGCACATCACTTAAATCCTCCTCCCCAGCCTACAGGCTGAGTAAAGGTTAATCCTACAGCATCTAAAATCCCATACAATCCACACTCCCTGTTTGTGCACATTTCCAGGAGGAATTCCTCTGACTGAGCATACTTGGCAGCCACACAGAAAGGTATCTCAGAGCTTAATGGCCACAAGTCAGTGGATATCTAGGTCCATCAATCTCCAGTGGATATAAAAGTCACACTGGGACATAGCTGCTGTGCACATGCGGGATGGGGGCTTCCTTTGTGAGGGAACCATGTGCACCAAGAAGAAAGACCTCTTCTAAAGCCCAGACCAAAATGTAGTTGTCAGAGCCTTTGCTCTGGGATTAATGGGACTGGGGTCAAACAGATAGGTAGGTACTTAATGAATTTTTCAGTAGATGTTACATCTGAAGTCTGTGTTTACTGAATTGTTCCCATGTCCTGTTTCTACTTTTCTTTGGAAACTGTCAGTATAAATATTCTAAACAGACTGAAAAGTCTGTGAGTACAGCTGGTTGCTGAACTTCACCAGTGATGAACACAGGGAAATTTGCTTTATGTTTGCAGTCAGAACTTGTTTTCCATTTTTAAGTGACTTCCAATATTGAACTCCCAATTAGGTACTTTAAAATAGAGATGAGCTAATGCATTGTCCAGCTGCTCTTGCCACTATCCTGTGTTCGTCGATAGTTGCCCATCTGCTCTTTGCCAGCTCAAAAATAAACATCCACTCGTAAAATCAAAACATGTTCATTTAGAATATTATCCTGATGCTACACAATTCAGTGTTTTCCATCTAAAAGTTCATTGCATTCTATAAAAAAACCCATGAAAAAACCGCAGTAGCTTGTCTTACCAGAGGGACAAACTGAACGCACTGTATGAAAATACACCGTAAAATGCTGCTGCCAAATAAAGAGCTTCAAAACCTGCATTAGCCTTCTTCTCTTTATCTTCTGCCTTTTTGTTAGTGTAGTCTAACACCCAGATCCACGAAGTTATTTGAAGATCAGACTCTCATTGATTACAACAGGAGTAAAGCACCTAGGTGTATTACAGAAGTTTGGTCTGAGGGTCTCCAGTCTTGCATTGTGCGTAACCCAAGAGCTTCGGCACGTGGTTTGACTCCCAAGCCTGGCCAGCATTGGCTAGTGCCGTGGACTGCATTTCCCGATGGGAATATGGGTCGGCTGCAGATCTTCGGGCAGAGCCCCGGAGGTGGGGCTGGGGGATCGCGGACCCCGTCAGGGAGCAGGTCAGCGATTGCGGAGAGCTCGGGCTCGTTCCGGAGGCAGAAACCAGGGACATGAACCCAAAGCACACGGTGTGGTCCCGGCAATGCTCCAGGGCAGCGTGGCGGTCTCGTCGGGAACATCTCCCCGCAGCGCCAGTGACCCCCGAGCGGAGGGGCCGCTTTTGTCCCCGGCCGAGGTGGCGGCGGCGGGGCCGGAGGGGGGTCCCGGCAGCAGCTGCCGGTGGCTCATCCCCCGGCCCCGGAGCTCGGCGGGGTTCGCGGGGCAAGAGCGGCACCCAGCGGCATCCAGAGCCCCGCGCCGCAGGCTGCGGGACAGCGCCGGGAGCACCGCGGGACGGAGTGGGGTCTGTGCGTGACCGGCGGCCCGCGAGAGAGGGGCACAAACTTCTTAGCGAGGCCTGTTGTGATAGTACAAGGTTTTAAATAATAGGTAATGGTTTAAACCGAAAGAGGTCCGATTTAGATTGAATATAAGAAATAAGTAAATTTTTTTACGATGCGGGTGGTGATACGCTGGCACAGGCGGCCCAGAGTGATCGTGGGTGCTCCATCCCTGGAAACGTTCAGGGTCAGGTTGGACAGTGCTTTGAACAACCTGATCTAGTTGAAGATGTTCCTGATCGTTGCAGGGGGTGTTGGAACTAGATGAGCTCTAAAGGTCCTTTCCATCCCAAACCATTCTGTGACACCAGGTTTCTGTGAATCTGTGATTCTATGACTCCCAGCCCTGGGAAGGCCCTGAAAACTGATTGGTTGTTGGGTTTGTTTGTTTGTTTGTTTTTTGGTGTGTTGTCTTTTTTTTTTTTTTTTTAAATAAAACACACACACACACACACACACACACACACACACACACACACACACACACACACACACACACACACACACACACACACACACACACACGGAGGAGTGTCAGAAACCTGAGGAAACCAGAGGGAAGTTCTGGGCTTGCTGCTGATGTGCTGGTGGCAGGGGGAGAAAGGTACCTACAGGCTTTGGGACCTTTCTCTCGCTGTTACAAATATCAGGGATATCCACCCGATAGTTTTGTCCCGAGGGAATCCTCCCAAGATGGAGCCAGTGGTACTGCAGGGCTGGATTGCATGAGGCAAACCTCAACTTTCACTTGCAAGGAGAGAAATGGAAGAGGAGATGAAAATCTGTCAGACTTAACTCCAATCCCAGCCAGTGACATTTGAGTGGAATTGCTGTGGGTTGGGAGTACTGCACTTTAAGAACAGATTTTTTGGCAAAAATAATTTAATCCACTGCTTTAGAGTAAGAAACATCACATTCATCGTGCCTAGCATGGTCTGCATGCTTGTGTGAACCAGCCCCAAAGACCACAGCAAGCACAGGTACTGTCTGCAGCCATGGAAGCCCGTGGGCCACCCAGCACAGCCAGGAGAGAGCAAAGTGAAGAGCAGGAGCCAGCCCCTCCCTCACCTTGCTTCTCCAGGTCTCATCCCGAAACAGTACCAGGCTCTGCCAAGTTTTGCTCCATCTGAATTCCTCATGCAAGTGAATCTTAACTCTACCCCTGTTTAGGGTGTTGAACATTACTGTCTTTGTAAGAAGAAACTGTTGATAAGGATCATCCAACTGTGAGTTTGGAAACGTGATAAATAAATGGTGCTCAAATGGCTGCACTTCAATAGAAATGATGTTTGGTGGAAAACAAAATGTTAAGAAAAAACCTGTATTTATTATTGGTTTTAATCTTTTTAGCAGGATTACAGACAGGGCAGACAATCTACTTTTCTTGTAGTGTAAAAGAATCCTCCTAAATGAATAAAATATGGGATATATTAGAGCTCAGCCTAAAAACTAGAAAAAAAAGAGGACAGAAAAAAGCAGAAAGAACACAGGCAAGTCCCCGTCTCAGCTCTCATTGCCATCTGAGAATCTGTGGTTGGGATCCTATGAAAGAACAACCCCTGGTGGGACAAGAATTAAAATTAGAAGAAGAAGAAAAAAACCTAAAATATAAAGTGACCCATGAAACCTAGCCCAGAAAGAAGAAGGGCCACTAGAGGAAATGAAGTTAAGGATGTGTTTGGAGGGAGTTTGTTTTCTCAAAGCCTTCCGTTTCACTGCAGCTGATTTAAAGTGAGGGTTGTGTTTCAGCAGCAGCAGTTGTAGGAGTGCAAGAGGGGAGCCTGCTGCCTTGGCCTCTGCTGGCACACCCCACACAGAGTTGTTTCTGGGATTGGGCTCAGAAGCCGTCCATGGGACCAGACCTGGAGGAAAAGCTGCCTTTTCCCTCCAGTGGACCAAATGATGCTGCAGAGGGGCATGAAAGGTGTCCCTCAGCCTGGCTGCAGACAAACATGTGAGTTTTCTCCACTTGCAGAAATGGTCAGCAGTGATGCAGGCCTGTGCCCACCAACACAGGGATTTGAGCAGTGCAAGAACTGAACCAGAGTTTGTGTGCTGAGGAACCAATGCTATGCCATCAAACCCTTTCACATGGTAAATGCCTATTTGCTTATTTTATTTACTTCTTGCCTTTGTTGTAAAGACAAACCTCTAACAGGAGCACTTTTCCTCTCACAGTGCTTCTCCAAATGGGCCATGTGTGTGCTGTTCTCCACCTTTGGGCATGGTCTGGATGCCCTGCTCTCCTCAGGGCAATTCCACTCTAGCCAGTGAAGCCTTGCTCCTCCCCACGCTCCCCCTGTTACACTCTCCTTAACCACAAAACATTTCTCTTCTGTCCCAACACTGAAAAGTTCTGTAGGGACCATAGCAAAAACAAATGACCCCTGGAGATTTCGTAGCTCTTTGCTGGATCAGGAAGCTTGGATTGACGGTCCTGCACTGGCAGGTGGATGGAGTTATGATGGTACCTGCTTCTACATCTCTCCCAGTTGATGGCAGGAGCAGCCACCTTTGTTTCCTGCAGGCCCAGTTTCCAGCCTTCTTCAGAGGTGTCATGGGGGTCCATGATGTCCAGTGATGTCAGCTGGAGGTTGCTGACACCATTAGCCAAACACATTTCAAGGGATGGTTTAAATAATAGATGAATTATGGGTAAGTTTCTGCTTAGCAAGGATCTTTACACTTGAAATACTTGTACTAGCCATGTCTGAAAATAGTGGCGCGGACAGGGAAAAATATATTACACTGTCAAAAGCCGAGACGAGTAAATGCTGCAGCGGGGATGTTTCGAGTTCATTAGCTCTTTACAAAGCCATACTTATACTGATTCGAATAGAAAAATATCTCCAGCGAAGGGGTGCAAATCTGCCGTCGTGGTCTGGGGACTGAGGAGCCTGGTAGTCCCTTGCTGCCGCGCAGGTGCCTGGGTGCTGAGCCGCGCTTCGGAACACAACGTCTGACTGCACGTCATGGCTGAGGACACTTTATTGCTTTCTGTCAACACCCCAGCACTGAGCTGGGAAGTAATATGTGCTTCTAGAGATGTGACCCCTCAGACGGCATTTTAAATCAAGCTTCTGTCTGTGGGGAGGCATGAAAGATCCCGTGACACCATTTTTATTTCAGGAAGAATAAAGGCATTCATCTCCGCAACATTGGATAGATTCACTGCCTTATCCCAGTAGGGCATCTTCACATAAACAGCTGAATTAAACTGCAGTCTGGAATAGCAGTCAGGGGTAGGAAACTCAGGCACTAATTTTACTTCTTCACTGAAACTATCTGTGTTTTATCGCTCTGAAGGAGGGTGGCCAGCAGTTTGTGCTATGGCTTCCAAATAATGGTACCATTTTTCCTCGGACTGCAGGGTCATTTTTGTTTGAATGCTGATGGCTGGTATTTACAGTTTCAAGCCCATTTGAGGCCAGGAGTATGAGAAGAAAATCAGAAGTGAGTTCCAACCCCTATTTTCAAGGAATCTGGCTGAGCTGTGGAGGTTGATTTACAGTTTCAAATCTTTAAAATGCAGTTTTAGTTCTAAAAGAACAACTATTGCACCAAGACAGCCAAAAGACAAGCGGTGATAACATTTTTAATACCAATGGGGACAGCTGATCCGAATTAAGCTTTTTATCTCAAGAGAGAGACAGCAACCCTTACAAGGGCTACAACTCTGCCATGGTGGAGCTTTTCATGACATTCATAGTCACAACCTTCCTGAATGCCATGTAAGCTTTGAAAACATTATCCCAGTTTTACGGATGTGGGACTGTGGTCCAAGACTTGGCCTGGGACCACCCCCTGCTGAGAGCACTCAGCAATCCTGCAGTTGAGCCAGTACTGTCACTCGTGGGAATCACTCCCATGCCTTTCTTTCTCACCTTCTTTGCCCTACACCAGCCTCCTCCAGGCTGGATCTCACCCTCTGCCCCTTGAGCTGATAGATGGATGTTCATGCACTGGTGAATGCCAGCCCAGCCTTCATGTGAGTGAGGGCAGAAGAAACAGAAAGCTTCTCTGGTCTTTGGGCTGAGCTCATTCTCCCAGCAGAAGAAAATAAAGATAAGGAGAAAAAAAATCAGGGTGAGGGGTAGAAAGCAAAGTCAGTGAAGGATAGAGATATAGATACTCACCACAGTCTATGGTGTACTTAAATAACATAGCAAGGATTTTAAAAATTCAGTCTTGATACTTTTATTTTAAAAGATACCATCACTTGTGAATATAGAGCTGGATGAGTTAATCATTTGGTGGTTCTTTTAGCCTTTTTTTGGTGCATTTCGAAAGTTGCTTCAGCCTCACGGGGTCTAACAACCCAAGAGGCCAGGTAAATGCCTTGTCCTTATATCTTTTCTGCTTTTTACATTTTGCATTGGTCTGATTTTTTGTCAGGTCAGTTTGTATTACTGTTGGTTTGGATCTGGGTGTGTGCATCACTACATTGTAAGGGTGCAAAGCTGCAAAGCCACAATTCACAGAACATCACTGCTTTATAAAGCATACATTTAAGAACCACCTTGAGTTTTTTCATCTCACCTTTTCACAGACTCAACAATTTTCTTTGTTGTTGACAGCAGCTGGGGATAAAACCACTTTGTGAAATGCTTATAAAAGGACCTGCCTGCCCTTTGCAGAGTTTCCAATACAGCATCCGTGTTTCTCCTGGCTCCCAGCAGGTCAGACTATCTGGGTAAGGGGAGAACTCTGCTCCATGTAACCTCTTCTCCCTCCTCCCAAGCAACTCTACTGGAGAGACACAGAAGTTTAGCATCTCCCACCTGGCACCGGGGATATTTATGCGATGTATTCCCTCTCCTTTTTTCCAGAAAGCCGCATCCTCCTCTCCCCACAACTAGGAGCAGAAATCCAACCCTGGGGCATCCATCCTGCAGAAACTGTCCCTTGCCAGAGACAAGTACTGCAGATGGCTGCAGCTGCTCAAGCCAACTGGGACGGCAGCCGCCAGCCCCCACGCAGCAGCCCCGCGGCTCAGGTGTCTGCAGGAAGGAGAGAATTAGTGAGGACTTTAATGCTGGATTAGGCTGCCCCAGGTTTTCTCTTTTTCTCCTACCACCAGCTCAGCCCATGGAAGCGGGTGGTCTCCGGTGTGGGTTACAGCCTGGGACTGCCCCTCAGGGTGGCATGTCCTCTCCCTGACCCACAGTCCTGCTTCGTCCTGGGGTACCCTGAGGGCACAGGGATGGGAGCTGCTTGGGTTACAACTCGCAACCCACCCTGTCCTCTGCTGTGTAAAGCCTGGGACTGAAATGGAGCATTTTGCAAAGGGCTTCTCTCCTCTCTCTCTTACTCAAAACCCATACACCAGAACATGGGTAGAGCCCCCTGCACAGACAAAATGTTCTCACCTGTGTTTTTAGGCATTCCCTTTCTCCACAAAACCTTGTGGATATTCTGCCAAGCTGCAGAGAAACCTCTAGCCATCACGGCAGATTTTAATGGCCCTTAAGTCTTGGAGGACCGAGCAATCCAGTGCTGTGGCCTTGCTCTCACACTGCAGGGGCGAGACCACCATTCCTGCTTCGGTCAGAGCTGCAACCATTAATGTAACTACTGGGAAACTGGAGCTGACGTGACTTGTTGAGTGCTAGTTGGTAAGCTTCCTGGCTGAATTTGGACAGCCTGGAGGGCTGCCCTTCCACAGCAGTCATGTGGAAAGCCGCAGAGAAGATCAGGCTATTGCAATAATGCCATTTTTCTGAAAAGCAAGTTCTGTGGCTGAATGAGCTCATGTGGGTTCACGACAAAAATCCCATGGTCATGCAGCACAGAAATAAGAATTAAAAAAGATCTCATATGTGATTTTTCCCTGGGACTTAGAGATTTGCCAATACCACTGTATGCTGAAAACCAGGAGGATGTATAAGGAGATCACTTTGCATTTACCCAGTTTCTCATCTTTCCTTGAACATCTGCTACTCGTTTTTGCTAGAGGGAGGTTTGGGATGAGGACACACACCAGATCTGACCCACTGTCATAATTCTTTTACTTTCTGCTATGTAGTGTTCATTTTTTAACCCCGGTTGACTTTGAACAGCTTAGCCAGGCTCGTCTGCCACCCTTCTTGGAAGCTGCTCTTTGCTTTCTGAGAATGCCCAGCTGAGATATTCTGCTAATTCATCAGTATTTCCTAAAGGATAATTAAAAAACTTTTGCTAAAATATGTCAGATCTGTTTTGCCAGACTGAACACACCTTGGAGGCAATAATTTGTTACAAATGTGTCCATGTCAAAAAGCCAGAGCATGATGACCCTGCTTTGGCTCTCAGTTCTAGCAGAGGTGCCAGGTCCTGAGGAATTGTATCTCGAAAGAGCAGGTTCCTCCACTTTTGGTATCTTTGGTGTCTTTTGGTATCAGGTAACCAGTGCTGTTCCGTCACTGAGGGATTAGCAGCATAACTGACAAGCCAGGAGGAATCCAACTGGTGACTGCTCTTTGTAGACACAACCTTGGAACACAAACCTCTGGCCCCAGGGATTTGCTTTTCATTTGCTGCTGCTCTACAAGTGCAAACAGTTCAGTAGGGAAACTGCACCCAGGCTGGTGGCTGCTGATGCTCCTCGTGCTCAAAGTGCGAGGCAGCAGGAGCCCGAAAATCACGGTTGTAATATATCAGGTGATTGAGCTCCATCTGCCACAGCAAGAACCATGCTCTGTGCAGCACCACTTGGCTGCTGGTATATGGAGTTTCTCAAGCAGAGCTGAAGCAAAACTCACACTTTGGGAAGCTGGTGGAGCTTAAGCAGTTCGTGCAAAAATGCCATGAGGAATCACTGTTTTTCACAAGAAATGTTTTGAAGTAAGCTCAGTTAATCAACCATTTGAAAAAATGCAGGTCAGGATGGTGTGGGTGCATTAAACCTGTGATCTCACAATATTACCTCACCCCCACTGCGTCATTTAGGATGTTTTGGAGGTGGTGGCCCACAAACATCCTTTTAGACTGTGAGCAGGGGTACCTGCTGCCTGGGGACACCTTACAGGTTTGAAGATACCAATGGCCATGAATTTCCTTGTGCTCAAGCAGGAGTTCCAAGAGCTGTTGCAACACCTTACGTCTTCAGGTGTTGGCATTTGGCACCACTGGCCAGGCTGAGGCAGTCTCCTACAAAAACTTGTTCATCAGTTTGCATAAGATTCCCATCTGGACCAAGGAAACTTTCTACTATAAGGACTCGGGTTTAATTTTTTTTTTTTTTTAAATTGATTTATTTGCTCACCTAAAGTTTTTTTAGGATCCTGAGGCAAATTCCACCTTGGATGACAGGTCCTGGTATTGCAGATGAAGCAAATAACCAGTAAAATGACATGCACCAAGTTCTCCACACATCATTACAGAGGAAGCCACGTTTCCAGAATAGATTTACAATCTACAGAAGCAGAAAAATGCAGAAGTAGTGAACATTTTAAAGCAGAGAATGTGCCTGTTTATTTCTTCTGGTGTAAAGAAAAAGCAATATTATTCTGAACATGCCCTTTCAGAGTGATTTTCTAGTATTAACATTATGGATTTTAAAAAAGTATCTGCTATATTGTTGATACATAATATATTACATTTATATTGATCTATTGATCTATTGTATCAATGGAATGAAAGCATTTAGTTGAAAAGCAGAACAAATCAATTCTGTGCTCATCAGCTGCAAATTCAGTTCTAACTTGTCAGCTTCTGCACTGTTTTTAATTCTTATTTTCTACTGCCTCTTCTAATAGGAGATAATTTTTATGTACTTACTTTCATGATCAACTTATGCAGCACTTCCTTCAGCATAATGTCAGGAGAGGATGGGAACAGTTGTGTAGGATGCAAAAGTGGAGCCAAGGTCTTGTTGAGGGTGAAAGGGGTTTGTGCAGGGGGCTGAGGACTGGCAGGAGCAAGGGAAAGGGGAAATTCCACAAGACCCCCATGCATCCATCCAGACATTAGCTGATGGCAGGACAGCCTGTTCAAAGTGTGTGCACGGAGCTGCTTGTGGCTCCTGGAAAACGCTTTTTTTTTTGTGTGTGTGTGACCACCATCACCTCTCTCTGTGCCACAGTTATGTTGGGCAAGGCTGGGTGAACTGGTATAGAGACAACTGGCTTTGAAATCCTCCACCGTGCTTTATAAGGAAGGATCCCAGGGGTGCAGGATCCAGGAGGAGGGCTGAGGAGCAGGCAAGCTAGGAGGAAGCACTGGGAACAGGAAGGTGAGAGCAGGATAAAAGCAGGGGACGAGGACAAAGTGAGGGCACAGCAAAATGCTAAAGACAGAGTGCTATATTTCAGGTAATTAGAATAACCATTCAGCAAAGGCATATAGTGCTTTCAGAAAGCTCCATAAAAGAGTCTGGAGAAATAAACGCCTGAAGAAAAGCACAAAGCTCAGTGTTTACAGAGCCATAGTGCTGTCTACTCTCTTATACGGCTCTGAATCACGGGTCATCTACCGCCACCCCCTGCGTCTCCTGGAACGCTTCCATCAGCGCTGCCTCCGTACAGTCCTTAACATCCACTGGACAGATTATGTGACCAATCCTTCTGTTCTGAAACAAGCAGCAGTCACAAGCATTGAGGCCATGTTACTGAGAACACAGCTGCGTTGGGCAGGGCACGTCTCCAGGATGAAGGACCACCGCCTCCCTAAGATCCTGCTCTATGGTGAACTTGCCACCGGCTGCCGCAAGAGAGGAGCCCCGAAGAAAAGATACAAGGACTCCCTGAAACAACATCTCAGCCTTGGCCATATTGACCACCATAACTGGTCTACTCTGGCCTCCAGTCGGGAGTCCTGGAGACACACCATCTACAACGCTGCTGATGCTTTTGAGAAAGCACGCAGGATCACCCTTGAGGAGAAAAGACAACGCAGAAAGAATCGTGCCTTGCAGAACATATCATCGAAGGAGTCTTTCTGCTGTGCCTTTTGCAACCGGACTTGCCTATCTCGTATTGGCCTTTTTAGCCACCAACGCACTTGCAACAAACGTGGGTAGAGCCCTTCCCAAATCTTCATTCGCGAAGCCCGGCCATGATGATAATGATGAGAATAACCATTCACACCTCAGAAATGCCACAGTTTAATTTAATATGCCATTTTTTTGCCCTTTTACCCCCAGCCCTGGAGAGCAGGGAGCAGCTGCAAGGCATCCCCAAAACCCCAAGTTCCCTCCTCTCCCCTCTGCAGAATAAACGTGTTATTGGAGCTTTGCTTGCAGCATTTGCACTTCACCAGCTCCTGCATCCGCAGGCACGGGCCAGGACATGGAGCAGATTTTGTCTGCCCCTGGGATACTCTGAGCTGAAAGCACACAAGGATTGATTTTGCTGCACTATCACATTTTCCTGCTGCAATAAAAATCAAACCGTTGAGTAAAGTGTTCCCAGTAGGAAGCACGAAAATCTGCAAATGGAAAACACAGGAAAGGCTTTTTTGTTACTGTAATAGCCCCGTACACACTGGTGAATGATGAAATATAGTGACTTCTGCAACATTCATAAATGCAGACTGCCAGGGCAGGCTGGCAGAGGCAGAGGATGGTTTATGGGGCACTTTGGCTGGACACAGAGGGTGGACTGTGTGCACCAAAAGGAAAGAGAAGGCAAAGCATGAGTCCTGACTCATACCTGCACAGAGCACATACACACTAAAATATTGCCTAAAATTTTCAGATGTTATTTGAGCAGGGGAAAAGCTAAGGAGGATGGAAGGATTTCTCACCAGTTGGGAAAAATGAGACCATAATTGCAAGGACATGAAGGCATCCTATGCTTTCCGTGCTCCAGGTCTCGAGTTCCCAGCAAGAATTGCGCTGCATCATTCTATCGTGATTTGAACAAAATCAGACGGAGCAGTGCAGCCGTGTGGGCTCATGAAAGGAAAACTCTGGGTGCCTCCCTGCACTCACCTGGTATGGAGTGGGGCTCAAGCACCCCAAAATCAATGTGGCTCTGGCAGGACCCCCAGTGGAACAGGTTGGCCCCTTGAGGGGTGGAGCCCTGGGCGCCCACCGGTGCTTTTCCCCAGGCAAGGAAGGAGCCGGTTGGAGGAGGCAGGAAGGCGGTAGGGAGGGATAAAAAGGAAGAACCCCTTGATCAGAGGCCACAGCTGATGGCCATGCCCAGGGCGTGCGCCCCGGCTGCTTCTGGTCCGGAAACGCCGTCGTGAGGCCCAGCGAGGGCGAGCTACGCGAGGAGAAAAGCAGCCTCAGAGCATGTCTAAGGTCATGACACTTGACCTTTTCATTTCTTTTCGTTTTTGAAACCTGATTACATCTATTTTTAGGCCCGTGTTTGGGGGAGGAGGGGGGCAGGGGTGGTCTGACCCTGCCCGATGGCGCAGCTCTGCTGTGTTCTCTACTCTGCGCCTGTCCCTGTTCGTACATTGCAGCAATGGCCCCATGTGCCCAAGTCACAGGGTGGGTTTGGTACCAGGGTGCTTTCACCACCTCAAATCCCCTGCAGACTGAGGTCTGCCCCACCTGGGCAAGGAGCACATGCTACAGCTGGTTCAGACAGGGAGTGAAGCTCAGCAGTGAGCAGCTGCCAAGGGCATTCATTCTGGGTGGCAGGGGAAGACAAGGTTTGGTGCAAAGGAGTGTGGCTGCTGGCCTGTTCTGAACTGGGATAACCCTGTGGATGCTGTTGGTGAGGGATGGGCTGCCAGGAAGGTGCATGAGTGGAGGAGGGACTTGGGTATGTCAGAGGCAGAACACAGAAATTACTGATTTTGAGACTGAGTATTGCAATCCAATGTAGGCTCTGGATTTTTCTATTTAAGACAGGCAAAATCATGCTTGAAGAAACAAAGAAAAGGGGGTGAAATATTCATGGGTCATAATAGCAAAGCTGGCTCCCAGTACAACAGTCCCTTCACCAAGCATAATATCTATTTTATTTTACCATTTTAGGTTATCTGAGCAATAAGAAAATACCAAAAAAATCCCCATAACCTTCTGGCAGACTGTTTTGCCAGGCAGATGCTGATTTTCTCCCCCTTGAGCTACCCAACTTCCAGAAGCACAATGGGGGAAAGCCAGGATCTGAGCAGAACCTGTAGCATAGGGGGTGTCCCCAGGTGGGGCTGGGCTCTCCCTTCCCTTCCCAGGACCTGGTGAGTGGGTGTTACTTCACACAGTATGAGTTTTGCCTCCTGCCTTTCCCATAGCTCTGGCCAAAAGCAAACTGGGGTAAGAATAAGGGCTGGGGGCTTTCCAGTACTTTGTTCTGCTTTATACATCAGCATGTGGAAAAAAATAATGCTGAAGGCCACTTTGGTGATAGTGGCTGGGAGAGGCGGGGGACTTGGTTCCCTAGGTGTTGCTTCCCGTGACCACCAGCATTCAGCTTTTCAGGGGGATGCAAGATCATGCCCTAAAGAGACTCTTCCAAGGGGAAGCACCAAGAAAGTGCTGCTTGGTCTTGCTAATACAGCAGAATCTCTCTTTTTTCTCTTTCTCTTTCTCTCTCTCTCTCCCTCTCCCTCTCCCTCTCTCTCTCTCTTTTATTTTAAAGCAAAGGTTATCTTGCCCACCCAAGGCCTGACTTCTTTCACATCAACCATGCAGCAGCATCTCACGAACACATTCAACAAAAGAAAATATTGGGGGTCTCTATGCCGATATGATATTTACACATTATGTCGTACACCACACACACACACGCGCGCGCACACACACACACACACACACACACACACACACACACACACACACACACAGAGCGCTTTCTGCTTTGTGTTTTTTCCTTAAAAGGCCCAGGGTATGGTCAACCAATTCTCTTGGCTGCTTAGCAACAGGCAATTGAGCCTGCCTATCAATTCTCAGTTTATAATAACCTGAGGCAGACCTAGATTTTTGTTTTCCCCTGAGCTTTTGTCTTCCCTTCCCTCTATAATAAATACCAGAAATGTAGGGGCAGCATGTGTCAGAAATCCCCCAGTGGAATATCTTTCATCGTGCTGGCAGGGCTGCTTCTCCAGCAGGATAGAACTCCAGGTCCCACACGCCCTACTCTCTTTTGTTAAAACATTTGAGAGATTCGTTCTGCATTAGACCACACCTTGCAGTAGACTTATCTTTAAAATAGATAAGTTAAAACCAGAAATTTTCTATTTTGTATTAAAAAGAAGACCCAAAGAGTTCACCTCGACAGACAGACTGAATGCAACCCAGAAGATACACAATAACCTGAATGTCTCTGTCTTTGTATGTGCTATAAAAAAAGATAGAATATAGTTAATTTTTCTGGCTAATGGATCCCTAAACAGCACATCCTGTACTGCAACTCAAGGAGCTTGAGCTGAGGGGCCTGGCCGTGCTCCTGGGGGAAATGGCAGTGACAGTGCACGGAGAGGTTGGGAGCACAGTGCTGTGCCTGAGTGAGCACCAAGGAGCTGCTGCCTCCCATTGGAGGAGCGCAGCATGTGTGGATGATGAAGAGGTGTGTACTCAGCCCATCCCGAGAGGTGCTCGATGGGCAGCGGGCAGGGCATGGTGGCGTCTCTCTGGCCAGCTTTGCTGTGACAGCACATTTACTCTGAAACACTTCTGTTCTCCACTGCAGCACCATAGGGATGCTGCTTGCTGACTATTACTGCCCTTACTCTGGAAGGAAAAGCAACCTGTAAGGCCTGGAGATAAGGCAAACCTATGGAGATAAAAAGTGAGCAAATGGGAGAAGCCTGCTCACTCACCTCTGCCCCATCCATAGAGCTCAGGGCAGCCTCAGGCTGTTGTGGTCTTTTTAGATGCGACCCTTCCATACCAGGATGACCACAATGCTCATAGTTATCCTCTATCAAATCTAACCATTGTAATGAGCATTTCCAGGAGACTGATATGTTTTTACAATCAGGTGAGCAAAAGTAGCCCAGCCACCCCACACGTCCTGGATCACTCGGGCAAGGGATTAGCATCTCTGGTGCTGGTCCACGGCTCCCAGCCTCACCACACCTCTCCTGCTCACACAGCATGGTGCAAAGCTGCCACCTGCAGCGCTCCTGCCCATGGATGTGCTGTGCTCCCCGCCCTCCTCTGCAGGTATATCACAGGACCAAGCGCTGTTTCACCCCTGAGCTCATGACAGCAGGGCCTTTGCTTTCTTGATCTTTCTTTGCAGATCAGCGGGTTCTTCAAATGATAGTTCATGCTGATTCTGGAGATGGCACAGATGATGGGGATGGAGAGTCCAGTAGCATACATGTGTCTCCTCTCATAAGGACCAGACATCAGAACATTCCCCTTACAGCATGAGAGGAGGTCATGCCAGGGAAGGAGAACAGGGGGTCCCCATGGTCCCAGTGCAGCCTGTGTGCTCTCAACCCTTCACTCTGGGCTAGAGCCTGTGGGATTGTTCTGAGTTGCTGTATCACATAATACCATCACTCATCTTTTGTTTGCTGGAAATTTAGCAGATGATCTGGCTTTTTAAAAAGCAGAACATCTGGAAATGAAACATAGGTAGGGTATACATGGGGACAGGCATAGGTGTTCACTTAAGTAGAACTGAAGTTAATGGAAGCAGCATGTCACTGGTAATGTGAGTGGTCAGGACCTTTCTCCAAGAGGAATCCTACAGGAAAGACACATTTCTGCACTATGAAAACACAGTCAGGTGTCAAGGTTCCCAACACCAGCGCCTGCCTTCACAGAGGGAGTTTTCTGGTGTGGAGTTTGTGGAACAGTAATCTTTTCAGACCTTTTTTACAGAGGGAGGGAAAAGTCACATCACTTCTGTTGAAAGTTCAGTTATAACTGTGCTGAAGAATGTACCAATCTATATTCTCCCTACATACCTTCTCCTGTGCTCTGCCCTCCTGTTAGGACAGTAAAATTACAGGCCAAAACAAGCTCTACCTTTCAAGAAAAGAGGTTGAGGGAAAAAAATATTTTTCACAAAATCTGTGCATTTGATCTGTTCACAGAAGGAAGTAAAAAAACTACAAAGAGATTTAGGACATTTGATGCACTGTTGTTTGAACAGTGATTTCTGGATGCAAAGCATCCAACAGGGATTACAGAAATATTGAACTCCATTGCAATCCTTCAAGAAAGGGGAAATATTTTAAAACACATCATCTGTGGTGTAAATGTGAAATCACTGAAGCTACACAAAGTGCTTCTCACCACAAAAGTGACAGCATTAGAAGTGTACATTTAAGTTACAGTAACTCTGGCACAGTTCTCCACTGGAAACTCACTTCTGCAAGAGATAATACACTTTTAAAAGTTTATTTATGGCTAAGAGTGTATGGTTAAAATAGAACAACGAAAAAGGAAACAAAATACTGGGAGAAATATTAAGACAAGACAAGACACTATTTTAATGCCCTGAATTCAACTCTGGCTCTCTGACATTTTCCCAGATACACCCTTCCTACAGACCCATGTACATTTATGCAGCTGTACATCTGGTGCACAAGGTGGAATGAGACCCTTTCCCACAGCGAGGATGCAGCACTGGCAGAATTTGAGGAAAACAGCTCTGCTTTAACAAAAAAGATTCAGCAACAACTACAAAGCCCAAACCAAAATAACACTGAAGATAGAAGAAACTTAACTGGGAGTGTAAACTGCTGAGAAAATGGCTGCAGTGTACAAGAAAATTATCCATACTGACCCTGTGTGTGTGTTAAACTATTTATTATGCTCATGCACATGGTGATATACTGAAATTCTTGTTGGCAAAATGTCCATTCAAAATTAAATGTGGCTTTAGCCTCACCACCAAGTTTTTTGTTGCAACAAGCCACATTTGTAATAAACTTTATTAAATGTGATAAAATATTACACTGCTCAAACAGAGAAATCCAACAGGGAATTCATGCCCATTTTTGTTAAACTAAGAAGCAGAGCTTTGTTGTTGGCATTAGAACAGCTCTGAGCTTTGCTGGAGATACGTTCTTGAAAATCTCCCCATAGTTCTTAATGAATAATTGAAGACAATATATAACTGAGATGTTTGTTTGCTAGCTCCAGAGCTAGATCCTAGAGGACCGTTATATTAACTTTTAATAACATATGCTTTGGTTAAAGTTATAGGACACAAAGTTTCACTCTAAATACGCTCATCCTATAAAGAATAATCCCAAGATCATAACCCGGCTAGCAGGAGTTGTACAATGACTAATAAAGAAGAAAGGGAAACATCAGCAAAGCTTACAGCTACTCCAAGTTATTTTTCAGATTTCTTCTATTTATGCTTCTTACCTACACATTCCATGACTGTAACAGCGAACCACTATGACGCTCAAATTCTCCAGTGCAGTTCTCCTTGTTTTCATGGTACTCTTTCCCCCCAAAAAGCTAGGAATTGAGCAGGCCTTTTGAGTGTGTGGGGTCTGGGCAAGATCCTACCCATTTTAATTATTTATCATACGTGATCAGTGAGGATGCAATTTCTGCTCATGCCTCAGGGTGATGCTGAAAATGTTTCACAAATTTATCATCCAAGAAGAATTCAGCATAATAAGTTATCTGCAAAATAAATTTGTAGAGAACAAAGTAATCATTAGGAAATCCAGTCCATTTAAGTGACTGCTGACTGCACCTAGGCTTCCGTTAATCACCATGTAATTGTGTTTCACCTAATATTAACTCTGTCTTCAAGAAAGGGTGGTTTGTCTTTAGAATAGATGAACATAATAAAAGAAGGGAACAATGAAGGAATCAGCATAAACTTTAAACCAAAAAAGAACAGAGGAGTTACCAAATATCCTGTGCCATGGGTGACTCGGTGTTTGTATCGAATCTCTGCAGTCTACCGCTGAGATGAGCAGCACGTGAGAAGATGCTGGAATGCAGGTGGAGTACATTTTGTAATGCTGTGGTGGAACATGAGTGTTAAAGACACAGTGTGACAGTGTGTACCCAGTGAAGCTTTTATTTTGAGAGACGCAGAAAGCAGTTTTGGAAACCCTGGTTTGTAATTTCTTGGCAAACTCTGTCACCATTGCAGCCAATGGTCCACGCTCACTCGAGGTGGAGAAGCCTTTGCCCATTGGCACTAGTGCTCGAACTGACAAACAGAGGAGAGGAAGAAGACAGATGTACTCAACACCCAATCCCTCCACGTTCTCTTCTTAGCCACTTTTGAACACAGACATTTAGAATAAACCGGCCTATGATTTGTACCTACCAAGTCCAACCCGATGAGGAAAAATGCAGGACACATGTACTTAGCCAGAACAGCAGTCCTCTTCTTTGAAAGAAATTTCTAGTGCCAACCAGATATACAGATGTACCACACTCAGTATGCAGACTTACACAGCTTTACTTGGGTGAGGGAGTGCTTTTTCCCAAGAGATTTTGCAAATAGAGACGTAATTAAATTTCTCTTCTAAGAGAGACCCGTGAGCTGAGAAGGTCTGTTAGGACTTCTTGAGGACATCCGAAGAGACCTACAATTGCAGTAAGGTCTCTATGGCTTTCAGAGGGCTGCTACCCAGCTAGGGGTATGCTACTAAATTATAACTAGAAATCTCAGCTGGCACCTGTTCTTTAGATCTGCCATTCAGTGCCAGTCATGACAAACTGCATTAGAAAGGGGGTGGACAAAAACCCTAATTGTCAAGCTGGAGCAATCCTAAACCTGATTATTCCTTTTCCTCATTTTTAGACCACAGCATAAATTGTAGATGAAACATGGCTCTTGCCAGAAGATTACAGTTTACGGGTTCTATAACCAGTAAATATGGAAAGAATCACACAGTAGTGAGGAAAATAAATATATATATGTGTGTGTGTATATGTAACTATTTTTTTTTAAGTCCTGACTTCAGCCAGGAGGGGTTTAGACCTTCAGGGTCCTTTGTCCCACCCCCTTTTCACCATCTGAAAATGAAGATAAGGAATGTTGAGCTCCAGCAGAGATTTCTGGCTAAAACCAGAATGCACATACACCTCTCCATTTACAGCACAGCTTATTTTCCCTCCAAAGTCTGTCATGCCCAGACAACAAAGACCTGAGCAGTGAAAAAACGTTTGCAACCATACAGGCTTTCAAATTCTGATTCATTAATTTGATTTTTCCTTTTTGTGGTAATATAGAGTGCAAGAGACCCAGCTATTCCAGGCATCAAACAAATACTGACCAAGACAAGATTTCCTGTTGCTAAAACCTCTGTGAACTGGTTAGTCACATCTAGATTAACACTTTGTGACCTTTACAGAAAGGTCTTGCAAGCTCAAAGATTAAACAGAGGAATGTGCATCTGATCATGCAATACACTAACGGTCCTACGTTTAAATATCAGCTGGCTACAGGGATTGTCCATTTTGAAGAGAGCAGCATCATCCTCCAAGGATATTATTTGAAGTGTGCAAAACCACAGCAGAAAATTGGCTCAGAAGACCATAAGCTGTTAACTCTGTCAGCACTGCTACAAACCCAGGCAGCAGTTTTAGAAAGGCCACTCCTCACTTTTATTTCTGTGGAGTTTTTTTTTCTTTATTTTGTGGTATGTTGGTTTGGGGTTTTTTCTCCTTTATTTTTTTGTTTGTTTGGTTGCTTTTTGTTTATTTGTTTTTGTTTTTAAGTGAGCAGGGCTCCTCAGGCCACTGCACCAGAGAGGTTGCTGTGATCAGATGTCCTCCCCTGGGGCTGCATAGGCAGTCCTAAATGAAGACAACAGTGACTCACCCTCTATGGCTCTGCTCCTCTGAGACAGTATCACCTTCACATATCCCTGCTAGCAGGGTGAGCCCCAAATCATACAGTCTATGAACAATGCCCTAACTGCCAATCGGTGAGAAAAATCAAATTAAAGTTAGATGTAGTGCTCCTCGTTAGGTACTTTCTAGCAATTTTAATCAGCTGTGAAATTGAGGGATTTGCATTTATTCAATATTTTTTTTAGCAACGTCTGGAAGTTATCACTCAGTCTCCACAGACTGTCTGAAATAAACGCGAGCTGAAAACAGGAGTTACCCATGCCCTTGGATTATAACATATTCAAAAACTCAGTCCACGGCTGTGACCCACTGACT
This sequence comes from Oxyruncus cristatus, assembly GCA_013399855.1. NCBI lineage: Eukaryota > Metazoa > Chordata > Aves > Passeriformes > Cotingidae > Oxyruncus > Oxyruncus cristatus. The sequence continues at coordinate 356,271 of VXAY01000179.1, forward strand.
CAATGAACTTTAAACATACCACTAAAAAAAACAAAATGTCAGAATGAGAAGTTCCCAGGAGCATGACAAACGGATGGGTAAAATAACGTGTGGGTTGGACAGAGCCCTATCAAGGAAATGCCTTGATCTTGAACTGTGGCCGCCAGATCACAGAGCAGTCTTGAGGGAGGACATGAGGTTCTCATCCGATCGCTGCTTTTAGTAAATGGTCCCAGAATATCCCATTACAGGGAGAGGGTGCCCACAGCAACCACAGGCATTAGCTGACTGCTCGACTATGTCCCTGCAACATATAAAAATCAAATGAACAAAGCAGATGATGAAAGAGAAACAATCAAAAAGAAATTAAAGCTGACCGGTGTCTTAAGCTACAGTAAATTGCCTTGTGTTCTCCTGCGCAGCTAGGTAGGGATGTTGGTACTAAATAAGAAGAACATTAACCCTGCTCTTTTTCTCTAATCTCAGTGTTAAAACACCGTTTCATGTTGTCATTGCAGCCGTTACATTTGGCACAAACCTTGGCCGCTCCCACTTTTCTGAAATCTTATTCCCTGTTAAAATCTGAGAGAACTTCAGAAAGAGGTTAAGCAGCTCAATTTCGGGCATGTTTGGAGGGTCTGTAGTTAGCACAGTCCACAGCATAGATGGGGTGGATTTAGACCTGTGGGTTTTTTGGTAAACACGTTAGGAAAAGCAAAAGAGTTAAAAAATTATTTAAACTTGCTAAAATACGGAACCAAAACAACAGCCAAAGGTTATGGAAATAGAAGATCACAGAAAAGACACTTTTAGAATATAAAAACTGTCAAGAAAATATTAAATTTCATCTCTACTAAATAAAATATCTGCTAAAGGTTTTTTGTTTTAAAGGCATCGCTGAGATCATAATCAATCAGTCTGGCTACTTAGACACAGCGCCCATCGGAGGATTTAGCAAAATGAAGTACTAAATTATTCAGCATTTAAGCAATCGTGTAAAGAATATGTAGCTGTAAAGGACAAACTGCAAAACAAGATTATTTTTCCATTACTTCCGTATATACTGTAGTTTTATCTGGGCCTTCCAGGGAGATATCTAAACATTTTTTTCCATGCACAGAATCGAGATCCCAGCTTTTAATCTTGTATTTTTAAGTCAAATTATTCTAGTATTTATATGCAACTGAAAAGGATGACCTCCCTGTCTAACTTTTGAAATTAACATTTTCACTGTATTTACAGTACTGTTTTTTCTTTCTCAGTTAGGCTTTAAAAACCAACCAAACAAAAAACCCCAAACAAAAAACCCTCTCTCCCCCCCTGAAAACAACAACAAAACAATCAATCAAACCAAATCCAAAATCAAACAAAAACCCCCAAACAACCTTGCCCTTCTCTATTACAAATCTGCATAATGTTAAAGCTTAGGAGAGTCTCATCTTTGTATACATGTACTACATGCAAACAGTACATGCATATGTCCAGGGAGTCACAGAGACAACCTTGTTCAGACAAATAGTATATATTCTCAGAAAGACAAGCAGAAATTATTAAGTTTAAAAATTTCAGTTTCCTCAGAAAGATTTTTTTTTAGCTGTAACGTACAAAACTAGATGAGATTTACATCCTGCATGAAGAGTTTTGATGGATTTTAGATACGCTTTAAAAAAATTAGCTCTCATCTTCTGGAAGACTCTCCCTTTTTAAGTCTTCCTCAAGATTCATTATCAAGATTTTTAATGTCTTACAGAACATGAATACAAGCCAATTAGTGCTGGTGACTGTATCACAGTAGTTAATAGCCACAAGAACAATGACAAAATGGGCCTTATTGCATGCAATTTCATGCAATTTTCATATACAGCTGTTAATACCCAGGCAGGAGCCTGTAACACTGAAATTCATACAGAACTGGTACTGTAAAATGTTATGCCAACACCTGACAAGATGGAAAATGCTGTTTGTCAGTGCCTGCATCTCAAGGTCACAGTATTAAACAGCATCAAAATAACTTGTTAAGGCGATAAATTTTGTCTGAAGCCCCCACCTCTTTTATTGTAGCATTGAATCTGGCATTCAATTTCCTGCTGGCAGCTGCATGAAAATACTAAACCACTCTCATGGGCTGAATGACATGATCTGGGCATCACGGTTTATTGACTCATGACAGATGACCAACACACATTTCAAGTCTTTGATCACTGACAGAGTTTCTTACTTATCTTTCAAATCACAGAATGACTTTTTGAATCACAGAACAGTCCGAGTTGGAAGGGACCCACAAGAATCATCAAGTCCAACTCGTAAGTGAACAGCCCCTACAGGGATCAATCCACAACCTTGGCATTATTTAGCACTGTGCTCTAACCCCTTAGCTAATCTCGGGCATGTTTGCTGCAAATTTCTGAACAGTAGATAACCTCAAATCTAAGCCAAACAATAATGATTAAAACAGCAAGACATCAATTCTACCTAACTATGTTGGGATTTGTTTTTAAAGAGGACACTGTTTGAAACTTAGTGCCAAGCAAGTTTTTAGTTGTTGGTCGCAGAGCAACCTGAAAAAAACCTACGGTAGATGTTAGTACTCATTCAAATGTATTTCTTTAATGAGGCAACAGCAAAGTCTGTTGAACAGAATTTGAGGCATTCTGCACTGCTTCAAACCACAACAGTTTCAAATCATCATCTGTTTCCACCCTGCCATTGTGACAAAAGATTTTCAGAGTTCTATTACCTATTCTTTTTTTTGCAGCAAAACTGACTTACAGGAAGTGTACTATAAAATAACAGTTAAGACCTAGACCTTGCATTGCTGAATTACTTATACTCAACTTTAATTCTTTTACTGCTCAACTTCTGAGCAGTTTTAGAGATTTTATAATGTATCTCCTTCAGAACTCAGGAAAATAAAACCTAACAGAAGAGCGGAAGCCCACTCCCATGGCACCTGAGCCGACCACTTCTCTGGTGGAAGAGTTGCAGGGCTGGAACTCTTTGGTTTATTGCACAAGACCCAAGACCACAGCCCAGAGGTAACCATCAGGAGACCAAGCTGCCACACTATCCTTGGAGTGCTGACACATTTTGCTAGACGATTTTGGCTACTTCCCTTTAGAAGGAACAGCAACAATCTGCAGATTTATCCCAGACTAGAAGTGTGTAACAAGCAACTACTTTCACTGCTTTTACACTTAAGCTCAGTCCCATTCTCCCTGGTCAACACCTGCCTTACCCCAACCCCCGTTCCAGGTCAGGGTCTCCATTGCCCCAATTACTTACATGGAAACATCCCATGCTCTATTTCATTAAGGCTCTTTAGAGCTTACGTCTTCTCCTCCTCCAGCCAGTTTGTCATCTTTTCTGTGCTGCAAAGAGAAGGTGTAGTCACTGCTTTCTGTGACACTGGCGTCAGTCCTCTCAGGATCCCAGTGGGCTCTCGGTTGCATCCACCCACCTTCCCTCAGACTTTTTATCATCTCCTCTACAATCAAACTGGACCACTGCTTATGGTCTCAGGATCTGTAAGGGGTCATTCAACTCAGGCAAGAAAAAACCCCACTACATGCCCTTTTTATCGCCAACGACACCCTGCTTTCAAAGAGCTGTTACAGGGAATATTGCTGGGCTACAACTGATAGGACTGGCTCACTTGCTTAGCACGGCAGGGGACATGGAGAGGATCATCAATGACCGATGGAGCGAGGGAGGTAACGGGCAATGGAAGTTAACTACTAAGAAGAAACTATCAACTGACCTTCAAAACCTACACAAGGAATTACCAGTAATACCCCTGAATTAAAGGCCGGAAAAAGTCATAGCTTCTGCCTCAATGTTTTAAAACACACGAGATCACAGTGAGGGTTTTTGTTTTAAGTTTGACAACATACCAAACAACTTGACACTGAGCCTTTCAACAGGAGAAAACAGAGAACCACAACGATTTCCCTGCTCAATACAAAGACAAGGCAAGTAAGCATTTGACAATTCCACTTTTGTTTTTTGCCAGTTATGATGCATTCAAGCACAGAAATGTTAAGCACTTGGTGTTTCTCAAAAGATATTTTGTAAACTAGGAATCCAAATAGCAAAATGCATCTTGGCATGTAACACAATGAAAAAATGTTGACATACATTCACACTTTATTTCATGTTTCTTTCAAAGAATGAAGTACCAGTAAAGATCCATTTGCTGTACTGCAAACTCCTTGTTCTTATTGAGAAATACTTACTCTTGCAGACAATCCCACAAAAAATCAATGCTGTCTTTCCTTAGATGTCACATTAAACTACTCAGGTTTTAAGTGTTGTGAATGGGATTTGCAATCTGTTATAGTATAAGTAAAGAGGACTGTCTGTATTTATGGAACAAATGCTGGAAAACAAAAAGAGAATGACATCTGCTTTAAAGTAACTGCAGACAGTACAACTGGCGTATTTTGGAGGCAACACTGTTGGACCAGCATATGAAACTCTGCTGCAGAGACCAAGTTAATGTACTGCTTTCTTCGGCAAAGTAGAAATATTCTGTTGTTTTTCCTTTGCTTTTTTGCTTTTTCGTAATTCGTTAACAGGCAGCAATATGAAATGCCAACATTGCCAGCAGATAAATTATGTATTGAACTTCTGCATCCAACGAATCCCTTAAGACAACATACAACGTCTGGTTTGAATAGCACACTCTTTAAGGTGATCTATCTGGCAATATTCATGTATATCAAAAACACACATGCACATTTTTGCAGACCCACAATTTAATTTATTTTCAGAATTCACTACAAAAATGCAGTTTCACAACTGCTAACATACACTGGGACTTCTACAGTAGTATGGATAATGTACAAACGTCTTTTTCAGAACTACCAATACTGCGCATTGTGCAAATTGTCTAGGACTCCACTCCTTCTTGAGCAGCAGTTCAAAGAAAATTTGTAAGTTGAATACTGATATCAAAATACAGATTTAAATAATTTACTCTTAAAAACATTCATATTTATAACCTCTTACAGAAAATAAACAATTCATCTGATTATCAGATATGTCCCTCAGTTTTTCCAGTTCCAAGGTATACACAGGTCTCCATCCTGCAGCACAGAGTAGAAATGTGAAATGCAGAGGTGCATGCCTTGTAGGTATGGCAGCGATTCTTCCAGCAGCCGCTTACAACAATCTATCATCTGTGCACTGGAGACACTTGGCTCCTTGTACAGCCGGTCCAAAGAGAATTTTTCAGTGGAAGTATTGATTAGCTCTTTTTCTGTAATCATCATCCTAGCAAATGAAGGCAACACACAGTGACAAAGTTAGAACTCAGCATCTTTTAAAAAAAACCCAAACAAACCAAACCACCTTGAAATAAGCATTTCAATATATATTGAATATATATTAAAATAGGAAATAGTGAAATAAGTAGGTTTTATGCATGTAAACAAAGGTATCAATTAATGTACAGTTGGTACAGCTGAGATTTTTGTGCAGGTTGATACCTGTGTCTACTCAGAGGTCAGACTGAACATTCCCCCGTGACTACGGGCAAAAGCATGCCCAGGGAGTCACATTTGAAAGCCTGCACCATGACAACTTTTTGCTCACCAAGTAACAGGGATAAATACCAAAGTAAAAATCCTATAAAGCTCCATTTTTAATGTAAGGAATGCAAGTACTTAAATAATGTTGAAAGAGTAATTTCGAAGTATAAGATCACGTTCATAATTATTCTCATGTTCGTAATTACACCAGTACTCTGTATGTCATCAAAAACAACAGCTGATAGGTACAGTCAACTGATGCACATTAGATGTGTTAGTAACTTCCTAAATGCAGAATTATACGGATCCAGTTGGACCTGTCGATCTTAAAGGTCTTTCCCAACCTAAACGATTCTAAGAATACTGAATTCATAGCTTGCAGATATTTTTTTCCTTTCATCCCAGAGTGGTAAGACAACGTGGCAAACTCGAACTACTCAGAAATAAAGTTAATGTGTAAAGTTAATTAAGTCACTGGAGTTGTGACTGATCAACTAATGCAGACAGTTCAGGCTCAGCAAGTCCCACTAGCTCAGGCACTGTGCCACACTAACACAGCTGTACTTTCCAGCCAGCCCAGCTACAGAAACAGCACCATTGCTGCCCTACAACACAGACCCTGCGCTAGACTGGGGAGGTGAACAGCCCAAGCTAAGCACGGACACAGCTACTGAAAACACATGAAAATACTGTTACAGGGCCTCGCCACCACTCTTTCCAGAGCTCGGGATGGGATCTCTGTACCTGCACAGTACTGTGCTCTGCTGAGGCACTCAGATCACTGTACAAGAGCCCAGGCCACCTCTGGCAGTCAGGGATGAACTGAGATTGTGAGTTAACCTAGGGCAAGCCTGTCCTCTCTGTGGACCATATCCGCACCACCCTCCTGAACGCCTTCCCTAATACCGAGGCACAAGCTTTCCTGTACTGTGAAACCTCAGGTTCCCTTGAAGGAATTCAAGTTAGCTGCACTCAGGGAGAACCCGCTGTTAGGTGCTAACTAACCTTTTTCCAAACTAACTGACAAACAATTAGAAGTAATGATACTGTACCTGTCTCAATATTTTTAGTTTAGATTTTACTGCTTTTTGTCACATTGTAATTAACATTAATAGAAGCTGTTGCTTTTCTTATCCAATTAAAAGGTGTTTTCCTTAAAAAAAAACCCCACCTCCCCTTTGGAGAAGTAATTGTAAAAAAATTATGCGATTTTGTCTTGTAAGCAAAGATCTTTTATATCTGAATGAAGTTTCTACAAGGTGAAGGAGGGTATTTTCTAAGAACTGTTTATGTTCACTGAACTCTGTAATTCTTCACTTAGTAAAGCTGATGGTTAAAGTTCTATTCTATAAACAGAAGATTTTTTTCCACCAGAAGAGTACGAATACATTCTTCAAAGTTCTCCTTCTCCTCCAAATAAAAAACGTGACATACAAAGACTTTAATGAGCTAAAAGTATAAAGTCACATGAACACTTACTCCTCCTTTCTTTTCAGATTCTCTCTTGCTTCCTGTGCTTTAGCAAAAATAAACCATTGCAGAGCTACTGGATCGCAGACGGTTGGGATGATAAAGTGTCCAAATTCATGTAAGCTTGGTGCATATCTGTCACTTATGAAACATGATGGAAGTAAAGAACAAGGTATAGCTTTTTAATGCAAGTATTTCCATTAATTACTTTCTGAAGATAAAAGAATATAAATTAATCACTATCAGTATAATTGGTAAAAAACCTAATCAAGTATGGTTCATGAGACTACAGAAACATAATATATAATTCTTTTTTAAAACTACATTTCAAAATCAACTCACAACAATACTTAAAAAATATGAACACCAGCATGACAGTACAAAACTTTTGATTTACCCCAGCACAATACCGAAAAATAAAGAGAGAACTTTGAGTCCAACTTGAATGAAATTAAGCAGGATTTTCTTCAGTCTGATTCCTTCTTAACCCACAAAAATGCACTTAAAACCTTCAGAAACAAAACGACTTTGACATAATGAAAATCGGAGATTACATTACTTTTCTTTTTAGTGAGAGCAATAATCAGGGTACCAAAAAAAAAAAAGAGTAAAAGCTCCGAAAGAAATAAACCTTTCCTGCAAACACCTACCTTTCCAGAATCATTTGCAAACCTCGCAGACTGCGAGGATGAAAAGGCAGTCTACTGTCACGTAATTTATTATAGAAAGAGTTCAGAGTCTCGTAGTACTCTTCTAGAGTCAACAAAGGTTGCAGTTCTTCAATATATATTACTTGTATGCCTCCCAGAAGTTCACTTATCCGATCTTCCAAGAACAGCAGCCTTTTCTGAAGCTTATAATAATTTGGCAGTCTCTCAAAAATCTGTACACACACACAAAAAACATCTCCTATGTCACAGAGCATAAAACTAATTGTAATAAGTTAAAAAAACCCCAAGAAACTATAAAAGAGACACTTAACAATGCAAATACAGAACCCAAGGGGAAAAAAATAAAATCAAAGAATACCAAATTTGAGAAATATCAAATATATACATTTGGCACTAAGATTTAAGTATTTTTCATATTTATAGTATAAAGGCACCAACAGGCCATAAAATGATGGACAGATGTCCTCTATCTATACAGAAATAAACAGTCTCAGATAAAAAAAATTATATAATTTGAAGCCAAAATAAAACATTTATCACCACAGTTATAGTGGTAGAGCTATTCCTCATGCAATAGCCACTACTTACCATCTACCCTGTTATTACTATGATGTAGTTTTCCATAAAAAAAAAAAAATGCTGCTGCTGGAACAGGTGAAGTGATTTCAGAAGAATCTCTTTAGAAACCCAGGAGAGTAGCAGAAGCAGAACAGCTTTTGGCACCATAAAATTTATTGGTTCAGCATTTGCATTTGTTATCGAGAAAAATGGCAAAAGTCCTTTAAATGTCATATGTCTGACGAAGCATTCTAGAGACTGACTTGGACAGTATCCTACTGCTTCCTTCTTCTAGTAATTAGTAACAAAAAGTAATAGCACTCAGGACTGTTTTCTAAAATGGGGCAGAATTGGACAATTATGCCCTCTAAAAACCAAATCACCTCATCAAGATTTTCACTGACTTTTTCTATGTAACATTTCACATGATCATCAGTGCATTTTAAAATAAAAAGCCTTTGATGGCAGGTTCAAATTTATACCTCTCTTTTGTACCATCACTACAACTAACTACACACATTGTCCCATCTGCATGGCATTTTGTGCAGATATATGACCTCTTCTGAAAAACCCTTGGCAGAGTTAGAAAGACAGAGCATTTATCTTTTCAAGGAAGATAAGAGTTTATTTTAGTATTCATCAGAACACTTTTATTCCAATGACTATCAACACTCTCAAATCTCAGATGAGAAAGTTTTTTATTAAATTCTACCTTCTCAGTGTAAGGTCTTAGTAAATCATTCACACTAACAAACCATGGTTTGTTCTCTCCCTCAGTGACACATATATAGGCAAAAATTCAACCACCAGAGAAAGAAGACTGAGTGTCAAGTTTTCATATTATTCACTGACTGGACTACAGAAATAGAATATTCTTATATTCTAGCAGGGTAAAATTTCCTGCTATGAAATTCCACGAATTATCTCCTTTACAAAAAAGTATTTTTTGATAGAATTATCAATTTCAGCAACCAAGATTAAAGAAAAATGACTTAAGTGACATGTTGATATCACTACAAATTTAATTTTTGGTTCTTTGCATACAATACTTTATCATTTAGAATGCCAGAAAGCTTATCAACTGAACTTTACACAATCAGCAGCAGAACTGGCGTAGTCACTAAAGATAAATTTCTGCAACATCCACATTAGCTGCCTAAAAGAGCAAAATGGAGTGACAGGGTTGGTTATTAGTCATTGACTGAAATCATCAGTTCACAATTCCCTTTAAATCTCATATTTTTGAAAAATCTGAATAAAATTCATTAGTACTTCACGGAAATGAGCTCTTTATGGATCACGAAATATTCTGCCAGTGCTTGCTGCATTGACTGGAATGGTGCATAACAAATTAGTTTTCTTTGTGTCTAATCATGAGCAGTACTGACTTGTTAATGAAAGCAGCAGTAAAGATCTGACAAAGACTGTTGTTAGTAACGGCATACACAGGATTAAATTTAGAATGTGGTGTACACAGTGATGCTAAACATAATGGCTAAGTATTTGCTTTAAATTACTCATCAGTTATCTGCACCTATTAGTATTTTTGTTATAGTTTAAAAAAGGACGTAATAACAAAAGACATTATCGTTTACTTTGAAATCCTCTTACTTTGGTCCAGTGATGGTGAACATCCATGGTCCCCAGCATTATGTGACCCGCTGCACTCATACCCGAGCGGTCTGTAAATACCACCGTGCGCCCTAGAGATTGAACAAAGCTCTTTACTAATTTGGGTTACTGCAATAATTCCCACAAGGTATTTCTGCAGCACAAATGCACATGAGTAGATGCTTTTGTTATTCTCAAAGTTTGAAAGAGATTCTTGAAGAGTCCAGTTTAAGGAATTTTTTTCATACAAACCTGACTTAGCATTTGCCTTCTCCCAGTTTGAACTTGACAGTTTTTTAGATACTTGGATTTTTTTCTTATGACTACTTTTAAAATAAGAGAAAATCCCAGCAGACAGCATATTCAAAGAATCCGTACAAATAACATATACAGTAGGAAACGTTATATACCTCAAGTACACATATGTAAGGTAAAAGTTGGTCAAAGAACTATTAGCACAGCCATTCAACACTACTGTCACAGAACTCTCTGCAACATGCAAGCTGTAAGGATTTTCATTTCACATTAGATTTTTCACTCTTTTTTTTAAAAGAAAAAATAGAGACAGCATAAAAAGATAATTCCGGGTGTATTTTTAGGGTGATAAATCAGCTTTGAGTCCAAGTATGGTATTTTAAGTGAAGTACAAAGATCCTCAAGAATCCTTTAGGGTAAGAGCACAGGCAACTATTTATCAAAATAAGCTTCCACAAAAGTCTTCAGTGTGATGTATTAATCTACAATACAAGGCTTAAATAGAAGGTCTTGGTCTCAGAAATCAGTTTTCCAAAATCCCAAAGAAAGAGCAACACTAACTTTAAGTCCATTCTTGTACCCTAAGGCAAGATCAACTGTACCTGTATAATTACTGACAGATATTTGTCCAGCGTATTATTAAAGATCTTCAAAGATGGAGACTACAACTGGTTCACAAGACAGACTTCTCTAGCACTTTAAATCCTTAGCATGCTTAGGAAAAGAAACTAATCTGAAACCTGGTACAATTTAAAACTACTACTTATTGTCCTACCCACTGTCTTTTGACAAAAGACTAGGTGAACCCTCAAATGAAAGCATCTCAAAACTGACTATCTGCAGACAGGCATAAAATGTGGAACTACAGTTAGAGGAAACAGCTACTGCCACAGGTCAGACAGCTGTATGAGAGGAATGGTAGGTCAGGTTTACAGAATATTTTAGTTTTTCTTGAGAAAATACAGACGTTAATATAGTTATTTTATGGAACACATGTGAGAAGAGAAAACAAATACAGTTTTAAAGGTATTCTTGTAAGTCCTCCTTACATTGACTCTTTAGAGAGCTCCTCACTTTTTTTTCTTGAATCTACCATGGGTAACAGTCTATTGCTATCTCCACCCTTTCAGAGGTTCAGACTAGATTTTTTTTACCTTCATTGTTAATATTAAGTCTGGTGCCTTCAACTCACACTGTTTGCATTTATTAAGAAGTAAACTAGAAGCTGAGTGTAGTGAATATACTATAAGGCAAGGCCACGTTAAAAAATATCCAGTAGCTTAAAAGTTCTCCCCAGCTTTTCAGTAAGCCTGGCAAGTTTGTTTTTGCAGTTACGAAAGGCATTTATGAAAAGAACTGGAGCTCTGTTGTCACAGAAGACCCATGCTCATCTCTAAATGAATTCTACTTTAGGATATATGAAACAAGCAACAGAAATACCTTTAACATTCTTTAATACTTCAGGTCGCTGTTGGACTAAGCGAGCTAGACTGTGTAGTTGGCTACAGCGGTGAGCAATACCCCAGCTTCTCTGCCACCTAAATAAAAATATAATTGAAAGCATTTAATTCTCAAGATCATTAAAAAAAAAGAAACAAAACACTGAAGTTGACATGCGGGTCAAAGCCTTATAACACAAATAAAATAGCACTTTAACAGTAATAAAAGCAAGTGCTACTGAAAAGCTGTCCATGTCATATGCTATTTGAACAGATAAAAAGCCTAAATAAAATTTCACAGTGTTTCTTAAAGCAAGTCCAAAAAAACCCAAGAAAACCAACGACAGATATAAGAAAAACAAATACAAAATCTGGTAGACAGAACAGAACTTATAAATCTCTCCCCCAGTTAGAAGGGGTTAGTAAGAAAACAGTGACAGACAACTCAGTATTTGGCTCAGTCATGGACTACGCAGTTTGTTTGTACACTGTGTAATGTTTGTCCAGAGGAGCAAATACAGTACCTAAGGTTGGGAATTTTTTGAGTTCCTAGGCCAAAACATTACCAGAGGAAAGTTGCTATGTATTATTTATATTTTACAGTGGAGTAATTTTCGTTAAACCATACAGGAGCCAGGTGTTACCTTGGTGACTTTAATATACGCAGTTTTGACACCTTTTCCATCACAGACAGATCAGATTTCTAACTAAATTGCAGAAACATTTAAATTGTGAAGTTGTCCCGGTGTATTGAAAAAATACACCCTTTTATAGAGCTGATATAAAACTGTCTCAAAGTAGGAAATTACTATTCCCTTATTGTACTGGGTCTGTCTGGAATGGAGTACATTTTCTTCACAGCACCCATCTTTTGCATTTTTTATTAGAACAGTGATCATAACACATCAATATTTTGTTGGCACAGCGTCCAGGTCTTCACTTTTTCTTCCCACTCTGCCTCCCAGCACCAACAAGTAGGCTGGGGTGGGCAAGATGCTGAGAGGGGACAAAATCACCACATGTGATTCCAACTAACCAAAGGGTTATTCCAGACGGTATGTTGTGTTCAGCAATAAATGCACAGGGAACGGAGAAGGAAGGGGGCATCCTCATGATTATGGTGTTTGTCTTCCCAAGCAAGCATTACACATACTGAGGCCCTGCCTTCCATAATGGGTTAAACACCTGCCTCCCACAGGAGGAACAGTTAATTAATTCCTCCTTTTGCTTTGCCGGAACTCACAGCTTTGCTTCACTATTAAAATTTCTACTTTAATCCACAAATTTTCTTGGTTTTCCTCTTCCTTTTCTCTTTCTCCCATCCTGCTCAGGGTGTATCAAGTGGCTGTGTGAGGACTTAACTGCTGCCTGAGGTCAACCCACATCATCTCATTTGGGGAAATTTAACTGGCAAAACCTCACACTTTGGGATGCAGGAAATGGCACTATGCCACAGCACTTGTGAGGCAATTTAATCTACTCCAAGTAATTCAAATAAGTACTTACTGTTACCTAGCAATATCACTTTGCTTTCAGTAGCACCAGACGGGAATGTAAAAAGGTGGCATCTCTTCAGCTGTCCTAAACTTATACATGGAATAAAGCCAATGACCCAGTTATTTTTCAGACCTCTCTGAACACTAGCATTAGGCTGCAGGATCACAAGTAATAGTTTCCTGTTAAGATACTAGTTTGTCGGATTTCCAACACTCACATTCTTTTCTGAATTGTAACAACATAACTCATGGAAGATTAATAACTCTGCATGGAACACAATAGTTTTAGTGAATTTTAAAACACAAACTATAAGAAAATTAGATATAAGCAATGAATAAAATGAAATGCACGTGTTTAATACTGAAGACTGTTTCAGAATCTTAAAAACCCTCACCGCAGCACAGTTGCAGAGGATTAGAAATTGTGTTCAAAAAAACTGGCTTCAGCTTAAAGGAAGCCAGGGCCTTTTACAGGGTGAAAGGACAAAAGCATGATTTCAGAGGCTCCAACTCCCTTTTTCCTTGTTTTAAAAACAGAACTTAACAGACTAGCCCTTGAAATAATCCCCCAAAGTTAATTTTTCCATTGGTGAATACCTTCACTGCCATTTTCCCACCCTGAATATCTCACTTCAGAACATCCTCAGTCAAAGGCACAAAATTTAGAGAGGGATTGCAAATTATTTTCTGGAAAATATTCTGAAGAATCAAGATCTCCAACTGTACTCAGCCCTTCCAAGGAAACAAATCTCCTACTCTGGAGAGTGGGAAACGAAGCACTAGAAAGAACACTTTTATTAAGCATTCACACAATATGTACAATGTGCAAAGTTGCATTTCACTGCTAGTCTAGTTATCTTTGTAGATATTAACTTGAATTGAGGAAAAGCAATTTTAACCAGCAAAACACCACCCAAACTAACACATATGCACAGGTTCTATTTCTAGTTATGTGTTTGCCTCAACTGGAGCTTACATTTTTAGTTACATATATGAGATCTCTTGGAGCAGATTGTAACAGGATTGTAACAGGAAACTTTTGTCCTGTTGAAGAATTCTTCAACAAAAATATTCAATGCAATAACACTTTTTCATAGATGAAATATAGCTTTTTTGCTGAAACAAGTATTTGAAGCTCATGGCGTAGAATTAGGCAACACTCCCTTGCTTTGATTGTCTTAATCCAAGTCCAACTGCTCTAATTTATTACCTGATATCTGAGAGCTGGAGTTCATGAGAAAGTTCAAATTTTAAACGTTCTAGTTCTTTTCTAAGCGGCAAACTCTTTTTCAGCTTTTTTACTGCACTTGCTCCATTATCATCTAGCCAGGATCTGAAAGAGGAGGAAAAATGCTCAACAGTAGAAGCATGCTGCTGCATTACCTTTCATGCCTTCAGAAAGTACAGGTAACTGAATTCTTACTGCTAACATAAAGGTTTTATTTCAAATGACCAGGTAGAGGGATTTTGTAAAAATAGAGGATAGAAACTGAAACTGTTGAATGCTTCCCCTGAAGATATCTACAAAGGAAAACCTGGCATTTAATGTCTTTGAAGGGGACTAGGGAATCAAACTGAACCAAAAGACACTGACAGTGTGAACTGTACGACTTAAGAGGTATGAAAGGGGTAGAGCAGCAGATTAGTGTGATTTCAGGGGGCAGCTTCAGAACTTTGTGCTTTAATGAAAGAAGCTTCCATGCATCTGCCTTTAAAAAAAAAGCCACAACAAAGCCCAAAGGAAAACCCAACCAAAGTGATCATACTAGATTATCAAATATAGGAGGTGGTACTAGAGGGCTAGATTAGGTAACTTTTACTGAGCTCACATGAACATAGATTAAACAGGTCAAAGTTTTATAGTTTTTTTGCCAAAAATCACAACCAGACAAACATGACTCATTGAGTACATCTAAATTTCAATAAACAGACAATTCTATTTGTTGGGAAAAGTTACTCTTTAAGAGATTTAGCTTTTGTTCATAGCATAAACTTATTTTCATATTCTTATTTTTACAAACAAATACTTCCATTCTCATACTGTATTCTAAGCAATAAAATTCAAACTCGAGTAAAAAGAGAGCCCCAATGCCAAATGGACAGGTATTAAAAGGAGACTGTTAATATGTAACTGTTCATGGCATTTCTTGTATACGTGTAAAACTAAGTAAAAATATTCTCTAGTAGGTTAAATCTCAGTTAAGTGTTTTACAGTTGCATATGTTACAGCAGCTTTATTTGTAAGGTGGTATGCAGGACGAGGGGTATGCTTTGCTCTGAAGGTCCTTCCAGCACAGTCCTGCATTCATTTCAAATGGCACAAAGTTACAAAAAGTTTTTCAAGGCCAGAAAATGTGTGTCTCAAAATGAGCACCAACTTCTAATACACAACTTGCTACATTTAATGCAAGTTCAGTATTTATAACTGCATCGATTGAAACAAAAGAGGAGCACAACACTAAGATATCCAGTAAATTAAAACCTTTTAACCTTAGTTTTCATGTATTATCTCCCACCCCCCCCAGAATGTGATAATGAAAGAGTACCAATAAAGTTAGGAGCCATATAGTTTTCTGTTACAGAAGTACTGTTAGAGGTAAGGAGCTATTTGGAGCAAGTGGACCTTCCGTCTCCTTCTGAATTACCACCAACATCCCACAGATCTGAAAAGCTAAACCAACCAAAACTGGATTGAGCAAACATGACTGCTGGGCAAAGACACAAGAATGCCTCAGCTTAGCTGGCACTACAGTTATCCCAGGAGCTCATTAGAACTCTCTTTAATTATAAAAAGCATGACAAAATTACATGTTGGACAATAGTGTTTTGTATTGTTCAGAATGCTTACTGCCCGTCTTTAAAGAACCTGGCATTAGAATAAAACCAATTTAGGTTACAAAATTTCTGTTCAATGAAAGAATTACATACATTAAAGTTGTTTCCACCCTCTGGGCTTGTTCTAGTTCCTCCTCAGGATCCTTGAATCCAGTAAACGAATAATAAGTCTTATCCCATTTGATAGGTCTGTTCACTGTGCTTTTTGCTTCCTTGTGTGGCTGAGAGTTCACATTCAAACTTTGAATATGCTCTGTAGATAAACTGCAGGAGTTGAGAATATCTAACACTGTGCTCAGGAGATCCCTAGTACGTAACGTAAAACTGACTGCTCGAAACCCTGTAAAATACAAGTATTATTTAATTAAAATTATTTAAAATGCATTCACATTTCTCTCCTCTTACATGAGAAACCAAACAAGGCACACATAGTTGGAAATTATTATGATACTGTTATTTCAGCACTCACTGCAAAATTTACGTGCAGCGTAACTACGTCTCATCACAGCTACTGGGTCAAACTGCCCTGTTAAAAAGCAAGCTTTTGACTCAAGAGCAGAAGACAACTTCCACTTCAAATGTTACATTAAGTAGACTGAACATAACACTACTATTTTCTTGAAAAACAGTATGATTTTATTTTCTAGGACCTAGCACTAGGGTCCCTCACAATTTGCTCAAGTGTTTTAACTGTCAGGATATAGAAAGTAAAACTCATCTGTTAGGTAAGGCATATTGGTACACCAGAGACAAATATGTAGAATAAAAATAATCATAAGCAATATTCCAAATTTGGCAATATTTTTTGTTGTCTCAAAGATAAGAGACAATGTGGTAAACTGAAGCTTCAGATGTTATACAGCTTCTGCTTTACAGAGTAAGTTCCTACTGATCCTACAAGTACCCTGACATTGTGTACTACACGTTAATTGCAATGAGGACAAGGACCCAACTGTTCTTCCAGTTAAACATGACAATGGTATTAAAAGCAGAAAAATTATCATTTACATCCACCTACGTTTTTAACTTCCTCATACTGTAACTTGACCTCAACTCTGTAATGTCTCATTCTTTCAATGCTTTTTAAAGCTTAAGATGTTTAATTACTTGGGATGGTCCCAGTTGTCTGATCTAATACATATTTTCATGGTTTGACAGGATTTTATTCAGTGGAGAAGTCTTTACGATTGCACAAGGCTTAGTAATGGTCGGAAAGAATTTAAATACAGGAAGATACATTCTGCACGATATAAAAGCACCTGAAGCACTGAAGGATTCTTGAACATTAGAAGAGTTTGGTTCTGTTTCTCTTACATAAAAAGTAAGCTGAGTTGGCTTCAAGGAACGAAATCCTGGTTTCTGTAGGTTCTCCAAGTAGCCATTTAATCTCTTCAAAGAGTTTTCATTTACTTCCTATTTAAAAACAAAAACAAACAAAAAACCATTATAGATGATGAATTTGGTCATTTTTCATTTAAACCTTTTTAATCTTACAGGCAGAATTCGTTCTTACAAAATGCCAGTTGTTCTTAGCAAGTAGTGATACAGCTCATATTCTCAGCATTAATAATTATCTTGCATGAATAAATCGGTATGCTGTACATACTTGTACATTCCAAAACCCACTTTTAAGGCTTTCAAGCTTAAAGAAATATACTGATTCAAATATAATGCACAACATTTCAAAGTGATAAAGTAGTATGTATTATAAATTAGTCTGGAAGAATTCAGTATTTTATTTAGAACAATTAGAAAATATGAGTAATAAATAATGCATGTTTAAGGGCCCTATCCTTGCTAAAAATAAAGGAAGTGCATCTTTTTGTTCTGTGGTAACAACCATATTAAATTCTAACACTATGTTTGTCTCTCTGAGAGCAGGAAAACTAGAAAATTTCCATCCTTGATATATGAAATATTTACAAAGAAAGCATACTGAAAGATTTTTACCCTCTCTTTGGGATGCTGGCCAAAGAAATCGGGATGTACAGCAAAATAGAAAGGTCTGAGAGCATTGATGGCATCAGCTCCTGACAGAGTTCTTGCCTGAAGAACACACTGTAGCAATATCTTGTCCAGACATAACCTAATAAAGTAATAAAATATTTATGTATGATGCAACCAATCAAGTGACAAAACAAATTACATTAGAATGGGACAGAATTGAGTAAATGTGCACAATTGCAAGCATAATAATTTAAAACTGATATCAGAAGTCTGAGGTTTGGATTTTTCCCCTTAAGATTCACAAAGCTGTATTTCAACAGAGCCAGTCCAATAGGTTCTAGAGATGGTGGATGCTAGTGGCTGATTAAAGACATGTAAATAAGTACAGTAACTTTTTCCTCTACTTTCTCAAAGAAAAATTCCCCAGTCAAGAAGTTCAAATTACAGATATTGGCTTTAGTGGTATTTTTTGTACGTATTGCTGATGCTGCTCTTAAAAGCCAGTCCTTATATATTTTTGAACCTCCACGTTAAAAGCCAAACCTAGTATTCTTCAAGCAGTGCCAAAAGAATATTAGATTTTATTTAGAATAATAATCACAATTCAGTCAAAAAAAGTTCTACATTAGTTTCTGAGTTTCCCATACTTGTGTCCATTACAAAAAAAAAAAAAATCTACTTTTTTAAACACCCTTTTATAGAAAACATCAAGTAAAAAGACAATACTTATTTGCCCTTTAATCTTCACTGAATTAGAAGAAACAAGGACTAAAAGAAATTTCAATGGTAGGAAACGAAGATTGCTTCACCTGAGATTAGAAGGAAAAATTAAGCTGAAGTTCTACGAAGCTCAGAAAGCAAAAATTATTGAATACCTGCGATTATGCAGAAATTAAACAACAGTTCTATAACAAGCACACTCGTGTGACAGAGGACTGAACTAGAAATAAAAACAAGTTCTGCATTAAAAACCACCAAAATTTACTACCATAGTTCAAAGGTGATATTCAGGTTTATCAAATTAATTACCAAGAGACAGTATATATAAAAGCAACAAGAAAGTGGGAATTGATAAATATTCAATAATCGGTTTCTCCTTCAGCTGATTTCACAAGCTGACACATTCAACAGGCCATTTTCTGTGATTAATGTTTATTTTAAGTTGGCAAATCAGAAGGGCAGGGACTCTGCTCTGTTAAGCAGTAGAATGCTGTTTCACTCCTCACAGTATTATTCAAACTGCAAATCCTAAATATGTGGCAGACTGGAGACAAAGCTGCTTCTATTTCACATAAAACTAATAACTTTATTAACACAGTTAGCAGGACTGTTTCACAGCTATTTGTTCAGCATCCTAGACCAAATAATCATCCTGGACACAGAAACATGTGAGACTTTCCTGACTGCTATCATTAATTTAAAAAAAAAATCCCCCAAATCCCCAAATTTGTGCTCAGAAAATAAGCAGAATTTTTTATTTTGGCCAATGGTAAATGACAACAGCTGATTGTCAAGCAACTGCAGTGACTCTTACTTTACCTATTTTCCATCAACTTTTCCAGCTCTTCAATTAGATACATAAAAGCAGTTCACACTAATGTTTTCTGCCTAAGAGGTGAGGAAATATTTAATTAGTAGGTCTGAAAAGTCAGCTTGCTGAAAACAGAAGTTTTTGTAGAAAAGTGGGACAGAAAATCCATGACGCAAGAGGACTGATAAAATTTCAAATCCGTTATGACTAACAACAATTTTCAATTGTGTGTGGATTAAATGGAAGAATTAAAAAAAAAAAAGTATTACTGGCAAACACTTCTACCTCCTTCCTTATTACATTTCAGAGGCTCTAAGACTAGTCATCCCTGTAGCCCATGATCCTACTAAAAATAGCAGGAGGTGGTGAAGTACCACATATTGTGTTTTTATGAAGAGTGAAAGCTGTCAATGACAGTGCCACACTTGCTCAGTGATGCAGGAAAAACATCTCTACTAGATCTGGCAAGAAAGGAAGCAAAGAACACTGGGTACAAGTCCACTTGGTCCTATGTTCTGGGTATGGAAAAGCCAGAATAATTTGTCTTGCTGAGAAAAAGAAAACTGCAGGTTGTTTTTTTTTTTTTAGCAAATGGACACAGAACAGTGAAAGGGGAAAAATTTCTTTCCAGCAAAGGAAAAAAAAGTAAATGAACCAGTTTTCTATCTGAAAGCAGTTTTGAGTAACAGCTATGCAAAAAAATTCACATCCTCCTAGACCTTGTGAGGAGGAAGAAGAGCTCAGTTCACTGTTCACCTTAGTTATACACCATTTCCCACATCCACTCTCAAGCTACACTGCATGCCATTTCCAGTATTTCACAAAAAAAGTTCCAACACACCTGGAACTATTAATCATACTTCCAAGTTCATTAATCATAAAGTTCCATCTGCTATTCTGAAAGAAAAATGGCCAAGTATGGCTAACTTTAGTTCCCTTGTTTTGTATCTAAACAACACTGTCATGCTAGTAGGAAGGCTCAGGATTCCAGCCAGAAGTCTATTTTGAACTTGCTTAAAAGAGAAATGCTCAAAGGCCAAAATTAGTCTGCGTGACAGAAGGAAGAATTCATTCAGTGAAGGTGAAAGACAGAACTCTGAGGCATCTTTCAACTGAAGTGACAAAATAAGTGAATTAAAATGGATTTAGAGAGATAAAATGCAAGAAAGATGTTTATGGCTTCACTCACAAGGAACAAGGATTGTTCCAAGAGGTTCATTTAGATCTGAAGAGCAGAGAAAGGCTTCGTATTAAAATCAAGGTCATAACCACTTTGAGGACAGTGTCTCCACGAAAGATATGAAACACAATCTCTACTACAACACATTATGCAATTACACTCTAGGGCTGATTTAATTTATTGATTAAATAATTCCCTCCAGCTTTCTTTTTCTTTACATCTCTCTGAAGTTTAACTTTCTGGCTTATAGTTTTGGCACTGAAAAGCTTGGCTAAATTAAGCTCATAGTTACAGAAATATTCACACATTTTGAAACACTGAGCTTTAATAACTCAGTAGTGCAGTAATATATTGGACATCATATTCATATTTGGACTACCCCTTCTCATAATGAAGCTATTTTAAACCCCTTGTTTTGTTGGGAGCCTTTTTAGTGTCTCACTAGAGGACAGGCATATGGTTTTTGGGAATTTTCAGCTGTGGATGCTCTGCTGAGAGCTTCAAGCTGTAAAGATCAGAACATCAAAGAAATGAGCACTAAACAAAAATACCAAACCCGTTTCACATATATGCAAGTCATATACAAAAACACACATACATATATATATGCTAAAGGTAAATTAAGTCAGCAACATGCCATACCTTCTCACGGTTCTCAAGCAGCAAAACATTTCAGCAACTCAATAGTCAAGCCAAATTTCAGCCATCCACTAACTCACTTAAAAAAAAAGGAAAAAAAAAAATCCTGTTTAGTAATGGACAGGGATATTTTCCCCTGCTACTTATCAGTACATTCTCCAAATCTTAAGTGGTAACTTTCAAAGTCACAACAATAATACAAAATTGAGCAACCACATGTAAAATCTAAAGGTTTGTGCAAGAATATTCTCAGTTTCCTCTACTAACAGCGAATCTTGCCAACATTAAGAGTTGTCACTGTATTTTCCTTTGAGGATGAATATTTAAAGGCATTCCAGTTAGGAAAACAAACCACCCTAAAATTATCTATGGACAATGTTACCTGCTCTTCCTGATGTTCAGGTTTTGTTTTGAATAAAAGCAAAAAAAATAGAGGCTTTCTTTAAGCACTAACACATACTAGCTCATGGAATTCCATGTAAATTATTACTAAGTCCAAAACTCTCAAACAAATAATAATACTTTAAAATGTACATGCCAACTACTTTATGGAAGCGTAACATAAAAACAAAGGGAAAAGCACTGTCTTACAACACTGCCTGGAAATCTTCTATCAAGTTTGCTGTCATTCATAAATATGAATTAGCAATTTTTACCAGTAACTTCTGCACTATGCAACTGTAGCTGAGAGTTTTCCAACAGTTGACACTGGGCATGTCAAAGTGCAAACATGCACCTAATCATTAGGGATTATGAGGGAAGCTCCCAATTGGCGATGTTTTCTTATATGTTTTCATGTACTCTTTTAAAAAAAATATACTTTTCTTTGCACTTTTCAAAATAACATGTCCGCTAAGTATGATGTTTTAAAGCTGAGATGAGCAGTTATTAGAGACATACCATCCATGTTTGAATACAGCATGACAGTTCCTATGAACTCCTTGCAAAACACTTGAAGCTTTAAAACTTACTAATAAAAATATACTTAACCAAGAGGTTGTTTTACTAGAAGCAGATAATGTGAGACAAAAATAATTTTTGTCTTCTGATTTTCAGCTAGGTGGGCAAGACAGTAATATTGTCATTTTTAGTGTCCGTAACCACAGTCCTAATCATAAACTAAGTTAAATACATTAATAAGCTCTCTGGCAATAAAAGTTTTCTCTCTCTGTAATTTTAGCTTCAGGCATTTGGGCAGAGGATGAAAAAAAACCCAACAATCTCACTTAATCCGCGGTGACCCTTTATATAACCAGACAAAAGCATCATTGTTTCTTGCTTCAAATGCTCTATTAACTGCTTGGAAATTGGTACACTGCTTAGTTAAAAACCAAAACCTCCTGGTCTTGACCAAGTTTCGCCTGCACCCCACCTCAAAGTCACTCACACTGGCTAACATAAAACAAAATATTAATTACATTGCAGTCACTTCGCAAAAAACCTTTGGCAACACGGCGTTGCACATCGCTGCTATACCACCTCGGGCCGAGGTGCTGTTTTGGCTGCTCACCTATACGCGAGGCAGCACTGAGGAAAAAAGACTGAATATAAACAAGATGATTAGCGGCTCAGAAAATAAGCTCGGGCCAACCTGACTCACTCGCTGCTTGAAAGGAAACAGTGGCCCGACCACAGAGCCAGTTTTAACCACTGAAAACAGAGCCCGGGTAGAATTCGCCTTAAGATTCACTAAAGAAAAGGTGTTCCCAGAAGACGGCAGAACTGACAGTCCCCGACTCGCGGGCCTCTCGCACCCTCAGCGACTAGGCACGGGATAAAGGGCCATCGATCCCGAGCCGAGCCC